>OV651831.1:12712611-12736611 GCA_927349885.1 Psylliodes chrysocephalus
ATGACTGAACCGGTAAAACAGGAAACATTAAATCCTAGAGCTGTGAATAGGGGATCAATACTGTTATCTCTGGATCAAGATAAACAGCCATTTTTTTATTACATAATTTTCAAACTATTCCAGAGAGAGACGCATGGAGCAAAGGGGAAAAACCCTCTTCCAGGCAGACTATGCGCTGTACACGGACGGCTCCAAAACTGAAAAATCTGATGTGTCCAACACATGACTTTCCTATCTAGTTATTACAGGCTTTTTCCGTTTATTATGTACAACCTATTGCAGCATCTCTATAAATGTTTAGAGGATAAACTAAATATATACATTGTCCACATACATCTACCGCGAAACATTTTTCTATAGATATTCATTGAAAATGAAAATACTGAAAAATTTAAATTTAGCACTTTTCCTACAATTTTTCCATTACGGTTCATTTAAAAAAATCATGTATGAACAAATATTATAGAGATCGATATCGCAAAAAACTTTTATTTCATCAATTTTCATAAAAATCAGAATTTTGCACATTTTGTCAAATTTCTCGAATACGGACCATTTCAGGAAATTTTGACATAAACAAAAATTATAGATAATAATATTAGAAATAACTTTTATTTGAACAATTTTTTTCTCCAAACATAAATAACAGATATATTCCATAAAATATAAAAACGGCCTCCCATAAAGTACCCCCCAGATGTTCCGACTTTGTCCAAAATCTAATCATTTCACGTCAGGCCGAAATAAAACTTAAGTTTAAAATTTATTGATTTTTTCTTTATCCGTTTTTGAGCTTTCTTCAAATTTCGAAATTTACACATTTTCTCAAATATCTCGAATACGGTCCATTTTAGAGAAATTATTTATGGAATAAAAATTATAGAGAATTATATTACAAACAACTTTTGTTTGAACAATTTTATAAAAAAAAATATTTTTTTACATTTTGTCAAATTTCTCGAATACGGACCATTTTAGGAAAATTTTGTAAATAACAAAAATTATAGATAATAAAATAAGAAGTAACTTTTATTTAAAGAATTTTCTTCCCCAAACGTAAATAACAGATATATTCCATAAAATATAAAAACGGCCTCCCATAAAGTACCCCCCAGATGTTCCGACTTTGTCCAAAATCTAATCATTTCACGTCAGGCCGAAATAAAACTTAAGTTTAAAATTTATTGATTTTTTCTTTATCCGTTTTTGAGCTTTCTTCAAATTTCGAAATTTACACATTTTCTCAAATATCTCGAATACGGTCCATTTTAGAGAAATTATTTATGGAATAAAAATTATAGAAAATTATATTACAAACAACTTTTGTTTGAACAATTTTATAAAAAAAAATATTTTTTTACATTTTGTCAAATTTCTCGAATACGGACCATTTTAGGAAAATTTTGTAAATAACAAAAATTATAGATAATAAAATAAGAAGTAACTTTTATTTAAAGAATTTTCTTCCCCAAACGTAAATAACAGATATATTCCATAAAATATAAAAATGACCACCTATAAAGTACCCCCCCAGATGTTCGACTCTGCCCAAAATCTAATCATGTCATTAGACGCTGAAACAAAGCTTAAGTTTGAAATTTGGTGTTTTCCGTGTATCGGTTCATGAGTTATGCGTTATACAGACACACACACAGACACACACACACAGACATCATCGCGAAGATATTCAAAACGGATTCAGGGGACCTCAAAACGTAAAAATCCGTCGAAAACTCGAGGTCGAAAAAAATCATGATTCCTATATTTTCCTTATATCTGTATACAGATAGGAAAGTAAAAAGGAGTAGGAGCGGGAGTTTTCGGCCAGAGGCATAGAGTTGACATATCAATAAACCTAGGCTCTCTGGCCACGATCTTCCAAGCAGAAATGATTGCTATAGAATTGGGAGCGAGAGAGTTGATTAATGTTCTCCCCGCAAACAAGACTATAAAGATCTTTTCAGATAGCCAGACAGCCCTTAAGGCCCTGAGCTCCAATCGAGTTGACTCAAAGCTGGTTTGGAACTGTATAAATACCCTAGAGTGTCTCGGTGCCCGGAACAAAGTTACTTTGATCTGGGTTCCGGGACACAGTGGTGTGGAGGGCAACGAAAAAGCCGACGCACTTGCTAAAAGAGGAACCGAATCTGTGTTCATATTACCAGAACCATTCCTGGGCATTGCAAAAAGCACTGCCAAAGGAATTATCTCAAAATGGACGGAGGGTGCAACACTCACGAACTGGAGAGATACCCCAGGGCTAACCCATTCGAAGGCGTTTATAAACAACCCTTCCATGAACGCCTCTGCTCAGATCCGAGAATGGAGTAGGAGAGATCTACGCATTTTCATTGGACTGATTACAGGACACTGCCGTCTGGGCAACCACATGAGTCTGCAGAGCACATTCTATGTATCCGTTCCGCTCTGGAAAGAACCAGGTTCCAGATCTTCAGATTTACCCGACTGGAGCCTACCGACTTTAGAGAAGTCTCACCCAATTCAACCATGACCTTCATCAAAAGGTGTGGCTTGTACGGTGAACTATAAGTTAGTTATGAGCCACAATAGACCCATCTGGGTCGCAATGGAGGGCGATGAGATTATCCCACTCATTTTCAACCTAACCTAAATAAAATAGCATATTCTTTAATAACAGTCTCAAATTTTTTTCTTCCACCAATATACTTCTATTTCACTAAAAATAGAATAAGTATAATAATATTGTATTAAAAGATAACAAAAATAACATAAATGAATAAAAGTAGGTAACTCAAAAATAAAATTTATAGGGGGTTACTTACCAAATAAAAATCACTAAAAATGTGAACAATAACAAGCCACAATAATTAGTTTAAATGTCAAGTATAGACGGCGCTACGATCTTATTTTCAGATCCCAATAGAAACCTTTATTATTGTCAACGAAAACTTCGTCTTCCGTTTTAAAATCCGGTCCTGTGTAAGGACAGAAAGGCATCCGATTTAATATCTGGTGAAGTGTAGGTGAGTATAGTGGTACTAATGAGTAAATACCATGACGCCCCTATAATGCCAGGTATGCGGGATTCCTAGCCAAGTTTAGTCTCCTTCTTTACCGCACCTACATATTTCATGCGCTCCACTTCAGCCAAATGCACTCTATTTTTCCAGAACTCTTAAGCGGGCTGTTTTATGTGCGAAATGAGTAAACTTGTAACGAGATAAAAAAATTAAAAGCAAGGTTTTTACGATACAGATGTGAGAAATTAAAAGCTGTTTCCTAATGTCCTGCTATTTTTTGATCTTGAAAGCAATTTTTTTGGTTAAAAATAAATTTATTTTCACAATGTTTATAGTTTTTTGCATAAGATCCACAATTATGTTAACTTAATACAATTATTTGCAATGAAAAATTAATTTCAACAAATTAATTTTCACCATTTGTAGCATTTTGATTAAAACATACAGTAATTTTGGTTTAAAGTCGACTGATTTAATTTTTCTGTCTCATTCACTTACTTTATCAATTTTTTATGACCATTTGCTCTGCTACTAAATCTGAAATTAAAAGAGTTGAACGCTAGTTAGCATAAAATGGAGCTATAGAACGTACAAATTTTTAAATTTATTACAAAATTGATAAACTTTAAAAAATATAACAGAGCACAAGGTATAATCGATTATTTTAAAACTTTAGATGATTTTTTAAGGAATGGAATTCATCGTCATGAATTCAAAATCACTTAACTCAAAAATAATTATCAGAGTCTTTAATCGTCTATATTTTAGAAAATAAAATTAATTTTAACTCTAAACAAGCTTTTAAACAGGCTGTCGATAAACATAATTCTTACAGTTACTATATTTTATTGTAGATAAATGTATTTATTTCGAAAACACCTCTAGTCCAGGTAAGAAAAAATAAAACAGTTTCAAGTAATGTTAGTTTCAAGTCAAGTGTAACAAATAAACAATATAATTCATTTTAAAAATAATTATTGCAAACAAATATGCTTCAAAGAACTCCTATTATTAATTATCATAGCTTTTCGTCGAGGTCTCCAACAGATTGTTCTTCCAATATCCAGTACACACTCATTTTAAAAGAAATAAATGCTTAATCGATTTTCAAACAAATGCATCCCGTTTTACAATAGAGTCCCAGTAAATCGTCATTCAAAAGACATTAGAATCAAAACACCATTTGTCAAAGTTTCAGCTCCATCAGATCAAATTAGCCGAGACCAAGTCCCCTCAACATAAATAAAATAATGCTATAGATTTTGAACATAGATAATATATCAATCTTTATTGGTAATAAACGTCAGATATTCTATTCAACCCCACTACCCTCTCCACATTAGTATAATAAAATCGTATATCTAGTCTCAACGACGGGCTTTTTTTACGGATTGGTTATAATAACGAAAAAAATTGGGATACACGACGACGATTTACAATAAATTTAAGAAATGATAATAAAGTTTCCAGTTTTTGCTGAAACTTCTCATAAAGAGTGTTCAACTACCGAAGTAGTATATAATCGGTTGCGATTTTAGCGGTTCATCTATTTTTTAGATTTATTAGTGTTTGTTCGAACACATTCGTTGCTTCAATTTCAAAATAAACATTACGAATAATAATAAATCGAAACTACCTTCATATTTGTTTGATTACAAAGTAGAAACATTCGGTTTATCTTAAATTAGATTAAAGTATTTACATATCATAGTTAGGTTCTAGTTTATCTTTGTTGAAGAGAAGCTAACATATGGAACTACTAAACGATACTCATTTATAACAATCTAAAACTAAAATAAATCTTAAAACATTAGAATTTAAAAGTGACCTCATGGAAAAGATAAATATTTAAAGTAGAGGCCTAAGATAATGGTACCACGTAAGACTTTAAACTTCAAAAGTTGGGGGGGGGGGGGGGACAACAGAAGTTCTCCCAGGGGTACATTGAACAGAAATGTTCAGAAACACCTCAGATACATCAATATCAATCCAAACAAAGTCTTAGAGTTAAAGTTACTCCTTATATTTTATTTCTTTGTCTATGAGTACTACGGAACTTGTCAATCTTTAATTGGGCATCAACAGATGTTAGAAATAAATCGTCTACTTGAGAATAAGACTGTCCTATCTAATAAAGCCATGTAAGGTACAAAACATATATTAGACTGGTTCAAAAAAATCGAACATTTCTTTTTTTCTGAAATTTTGCACTGAAATATCTTCAGGGTACCAAAAAAGGAGCATGTGAAAACCCGAGCTCTTAATTTTAAAATTTTGAGGTCGCGCAGATACTATTCTAATTTAGTTTATTGTAAATTAAACTTTCGTAGCATCTAGATTTGGACCCAAATATTTTGCTGTTTTCTTATTTGGTATAATACTGTTATTATACAGGGTGGCCACTTTTTCATTGAAATGTATTGCTGTCTCGTAAACCGTTGGTAACACAAAGTTGGTTAAATGGGGAAAAAGTTGCATATTTCGAAATCCAATCTGAGGGCGTTTTGAAAACTAAAATATCAGGTCCGGTTTCCGAGATATTCGATAAAAAACAAATAAGTACCATTTCTTTATTCCGCTACAGAACGTTTATTTGCAAAAATAGACAAAAACTCATTTGGAGTTTTTTGTTTTATATCAAATTGTGCGTATGATAGCGTATTTAGTTTTTTTATCCGACGTTTCGTAAATGCAGGACCACCATCAACTTCTTTATTTGAATATGGACCAATATTTTCCTGGCTCATAATTTTAATGCATGTTCAATGTTGAATACAATGATGTAATAACATATTGTGATTAGTCAACATTTCGGAAGATTTGAACATCATCAGGTAAGTTTACAAGTACGGACCTGTGTTTTGTTAGTTAAAAATATTTGAATTAGTAAATGATGTATTATCAGTGTAAGAAATCAGGTACGTTTACTTGTGCAGACCTGTATTATAAATTATTTGAAATACACAACTACATTTTAAATGCTTAAAATAATTTAATAAAAAAAATATGTATTTAACTACTTAATCACGTCAGAAACAAATAAATAAAAACAATGATTAACGATAAGAGAAAAACTACAGTAGTTGCTCAAAATGTCCTCCTTCTTCTTGAATACATAAGTCAATATGGTCTGTCATTTGAGCTATGCTGGCAGAAGCCATTTGTGGAGTGATATTATTAAACGCATTAATTATCCTATCTCGTAATTGATTTAAGTCATTTGGAATACCATCATAATATACTTTATTTTTGATATATCCCCATACAAAATAATCCATAGGATTTAAGCAGGGTGACCTAGGGGGCCATCGAATAGGTCCATGTGTACCAAACCACCTCCTGGGAAATCTTTCGTTTAAATAATTTCTGATTAATGCAGCATTATGTGGCCCACAGCCATCTTGCATAAAATAAATATTTCTGCGATCACCTAAAGGAAGATTATCTAACATATCTTCTAGCAATTGTAAATAGTTGTGTTGGTTGAGGTTTCCGTCAATAAAAATAGGACCAATTATTTTATTATTGAGTATTCTACACCATAAGTTTATTGAAAATCTAATTTGGGGTCTTACTTCTTGAATTAAATGTGGGTTGTCGGTGGCATAAAAATGTTTATTTTTTCTATTAAATATTCCACTATTAGTAAATGTCGATTCATCTGTCCATAAAATTCGTCCATGAAAGGATACATCATTATTTAATTTTCGTTTATACCAACGGCAAAATTCTATTCTACGATTATAATCTCCAGGATGTAGCTTTTGTACAGTTTGGAATTTGTAATCATGGTACTTATGTTTTTTAAGAATGTTTTTCACAGTACTTGCAGAAACTCCACATTCTCGGCTTATTGCTCTAGACGACGTTTCAGGGTTGATATAAACTTGAGACAAAACATTTATTTCATTTATTGTATTACGTTTTAAATATTTACCACGTTTTTTTTTCAATATTTCCTTAGTGAGCCATATTTAACGCTATCCTATAATAAATTAATGAAGATGGTTGCCTCCTTCCTGGATACAACTGAAGGTATCTTTCTGCAGCTTCTCCACTATTTCTGTTACATTTTATGTACACATCGTACATATCTTTTTTCTCACTTCTACTGTAACGAACCATATTTTCAATACCCTAATTAAAAATATACCAATGCTTTTATCCGATACCAGACTGTCAAATATACAATAATAAAATGTGACATGCCAGGTTAACTTGATTTAAATTTATCTGTATAATAATCAAGACGTGTTGCTAGATATACAATTATTATTGTAAGTAGGTATCTATCTGCAGTTTGTTAACTTTTTCTTTTTTATACTATGAGGAACCATATCAGTTTAAAAAATCCAACAAAATATGACAAATCAGGCTAACTTTATGTATTTAAAAATCGGGATGTACTTTATTTATAGATTAATATTGGGATTGGTCAAGTGCAAAAACCATAAAAATGGAAAATATTTTTTAGCAAATGTGTAAACGAACATGTTGTCTTGATGTAAAGTTAAAAGTTTGACTTTGGTATTTATTATTTATAATCTCTTACAACGATAATACATCATTTACTAATTCAAATATTTTTAACTAACAAAACACAGGTCCGTACTTGTAAACTTACCTGATGATGTTCAAATCTTCCGAAATGTTGACTAATCACAATATGTTATTACATCATTGTATTCAACATTGAACATGCATTAAAATTATGAGCCAGGAAAATATTGGTCCATATTCAAATAAAGAAGTTGATGGTGGTCCTGCATTTACGAAACGTCGGATAAAAAAACTAAATACGCTATCATACGCACAATTTGATATAAAACAAAAAACTCCAAATGAGTTTTTGTCTATTTTTGCAAATAAACGTTCTGTAGCGGAATAAAGAAATGGTACTTATTTGTTTTTTATCGAATATCTCGGAAACCGGACCTGATATTTTAGTTTTCAAAACGCCCTCAGATTGGACTTCGAAATATGCAACTTTTTCCCCATTTAACCAACTTTGTGTTACCAACGGTTTACGAGATAGCAATACATTTCAATGAAAAAGTGGCCACCCTGTATAGTCTATTCTTCTATTGGTAAAGTTAATGTGACCAGTTTTTTCTTAGAACAGCAACTGTGAATTGTGTGTGTCTGAATGAATATATACTGAGTCGATACTAAGTCGATGAAAGAAAATGATGAGATGGTGAGATATAAGAAATAGTATAAAACAAAACGATGAGAGGAGAGGATATTACTAAATCTCAAAAGAAGAAAAAAGAAACCACGATAGAAAATCTAATGCAAGTCCTCATTGAAATGAAAGAGGGTAGGAAACAAAGATATGCGACAAATGAAAGGGCGAATGAATGATATAGAAGAAATGGAAAGGATAATAGGACAAAAGATTAAACAGAATGAAGAAGCAATAAGTAATAAGATGGATAACATAAAGCAAGAAATCCAATAATTTAAAAAAGATAACAAAAAGTTATTGGAAGAAAAGAAGAAGTTTTAGATAATAACATTGAAAAGTTAGAAGTGAAAGGTTAGAAGAAAAAATAGAAATTAACAAAGAAAAGATAGAAGAATAAGTAGGGATAGAAATGGAAATGAAGAAAAAGGAGTAAACGAAGATAGACAGATTTTAAATATAGAAAAAGAAAGAAATAGGAATAATGAAAATAAAAGAAAAATAAACACAAAGAAAACCACAGGTATGTGATGGCTAAAAATCATGTGACTCCTTTTTAATATATTTAGATGATAAATCAATTATGAAAATTTCCCAAAACACCTATTTATTTTAATAATTAGCCTTTAATTTCTTACCGTCAAAAATAGTTATTATTGGTAAAATATAGTAACATGATGAAATTTAAAATCAAATATCCTTAAACATTCCTGTTTTAATAATTGACACCGAGACCCGACGATCCATTTAACTTTTCTTTGCACCAATTCCCTTGGTAATGGAAAATCCGACGTAAGCCGAACTAGGCACCTCCACCTCAAATGAAATTTATAACTGAATATAAGGATGTTGGTAATAGGCGCCGTAGTTTAATAAGCAGAAGAGGTCGGAAATGATAGCCTGTAGGGCTCTAATTATTTCCTGGCGTTCTTGCTTTTCGTTTTCAGTCCTTAATTAATTAAAAAACTAATTCCATTTGCTGGATAACTCAGTTATATTGTTCGAATCAATAATTGCGTTTTTTCGAAAATGTTAATCGGTGATTTGGCAAGACAATGAAAAATACAAATAAATGTAGTCATTAATTTAATTCAAAAATAGCTATTTACAAAAAGATAAAAACACTTAAGTTTTTCTACTATATTTGCATAATTTTTGAAAGTGTTAAAAATTTAAATAAAATCGATTTCTGGTAAATAATTCACAATGTAAAATCGGGTCAATCACAAAACAAAAACGTCTAAACTTCGATATTTACTACGTTATTTTCATATCAGTTTTTTATGTCTCCAGATGAATTTATACGACGACGACTTCTTCAATGGGTAACTCAGTGCAAATAGGAAAAAGTTTTGTTGTTACTCATGAACGTAGCAAGATCTCGAGTAATAAAAAGTTGGTTGGATGCGTTCTAATTCTGAAGAAGCGTATAGTAAAAACCACAAAAAGCCGGCAACTCGCATAAAAATGCAAATATTTACGATGCTCTTGTCTCAACCCAAAATAAAAAACAAACATTATCATTTTTCTCGAAGGCACGACAAAAAATAATGAGATATCAGGCAAGTTTTTACGCCTTTTCCTACTTGTCTTATGCATTCCCTTTGACTGTTGGGAAATGTCACACCCTATTACCGTTTTATAAAATTAATGTCAGTCTCTTTGGATAAATTTAATGAGGATTTTGAAAAACAACAATATTCGTTAAATATTTTATAAGAGCAAAATAATGTTTTCTTTGTTTGCTCTTAGTTTATTTATATATTATAATATTATATAAATTTTAAAAATTGCAAAAATTATCCGTGTTAACTTAGTTTTACCTTAATGTTAAGTTATATTAAGAGGAAAATTTACATTACAAACTGAAAGACCTGCGGAGCAACGGTAGTTTAGTAGGTATAAAAATTACAACTTAAGGGTGGAGCCTAAATACTACAAAATTACTTTCGAGACTAAACAAAATCCGCATTCATTCATAATTTTAACAATTGCCTGTAGATACGAGGGATACGTATTCCAAACTCTAACGCGCTAAGTTGAGACTCATAAGAACCTAAAAATCCTACAACGGCTGCCGACAGACGTTCATCAGTTCTTGTTCTTGAGTGAGTCAGAGTTACCTAAATTAGGGGAACCAGAATTATTTGTTTTTCTCGGTGCATTGCGAAATATTGTTATAACGCAGTTCGATTTTTTAGAGGGTTTTACATTATTTTTATATTTTAATTTAGTTAATAGGTTTAGTTAGATTAAATTAGATTTAAGAGTATAGAATTGTGAAATATAAATACAAATAATGAAAAAATAGACGATTGGTTTGAATAAGGTAATTTAATACAGGGTATTTATTAATTGAATCCTTGGGTGTTAAAGTTTTAAGAAAAAAATAACTATTTTATTTTGCCCAAAAAAAAGTGTTTCCACTCAATTTGGGTTCCTACCAAATTTCAACAAAATATCAAAAGCAGTTTCAATAAACTGGTTTTTATTTTCTTACGCGAAAAGGGTGGGTCGTACGAAAGTACGTCTATAAACCAAATTTGCTCCAAAATAAATAAGGACTTTAAAGATGATTTTGGTTTTTAGAAAAAGCAGTGGCGTACCATATTTTTGTTCAAAAATATTCAGTTCAAACCCGGTACGGACGTCACTAGAAAAAATTTAGAAGTCTTTTACGACAAAAAGGCGAGTTTGAAAGTGAAAGTTTAGTCTGTTGGTACATAATATACTATATTTATATATCTAATTTTTATTATTACACTGAATGTGACATGGCTTTTTTGCTTGCCGTTTTTGGATTAACAAAATATTATTTTAATGATTTAAAATAAACTGCCAGTAATAATAATTATCTGTACTTAAACATATACAAAGTATTCATAAAACGACGCATCAAGAAAGCACCAAATTATTAAATTTTTAATTTACGTAACAAGTATTAAAAGTAATTTTAAAAAACCGACGTTAAAATCGTGGTGATGCCATCACCACATCTTAACCAAATTTATATGGGACCACCCCTGAGGTACCCCCTTACTAACGACAAGATTTATAGAAATCGGACAAGGTGGTAAAGAATTATCGCTAAACATACATAAAAAATGAAAAGTTTGAGGACTTTCTCATGGATCCAATTATTAGATTTTAACCAAAATTAAAAGGGACCATCTCGGAAGTATCCTCTTTCCAGCAAAAAAAAAGAATTATTTAAATCGGACATTGTGTTAAAGAATTATCGCTAAACATACATAAAAAAATATATACAGACGAATTGTGAACCTCCTTCTTTTTGAAGTAGGTTAAAAAGGATATAATAATCTATATTAATTGTATTAACTAAAAAACTACTATCTGGAGTTGTATACATTTTCTTAAATTAATCTTATATGTAAAAATGTGGGTTCGGTTCCTAAAAGAGTACCTAGTTCACTGTGCAGCCAAATTTATATTTATAATACAGAATTTTTTAAATAAATAAAGTTTTATTTTATTTTATCAGGAATAACTTTTCTGAAAAAAGTAACATATAAAAAGCAGACTTTTTGCGAGCCACTATATATATTTTAGAGGACAATCCATATTATTTTAGAAAAATAAATAAATTTTTTGTATAATCACATAAATGTGATTTATCTTTTAGAATATTGTATATATTTGTCAAAGTTTACTATTTTTTTTAAAAAAAGAAAAATTTTTCTTAAATTTTTTAACACGGTACATAATACCTTAATTTGTCTATAGTTATCGATTTTAAACAAGACGGAGACCGGACATCGTCGAAGAGAAACAGCGAAATTAGTAAAGAATTTTAACTTGATTAAAGAGTATTCTTTCTCTTTCCATTTCCTATAAAATCTAATAGACCTTTCTGAAATCGGTATTCGGTGACTTTTCTTCTGATATGATTTACATAAAAAACAAAAACTGACTTATTATTTTTGTGTAATAAAAATATGTTGTTATTTTCACAATTTTCTACTACTCTTTGTTTCCAAAAAAGTAATACGATGTTCTTCTGTAGATATTAACACATTCTTTAATTGGCTTTTAATTATTTTTTTTTTAATATTCTTTAGTATTTTCATAATTTGGGAAACAGTATAGCATTGAAAATTCTATACCTGAAAAATTGTGAGTACGCTTTTAATTAATTGTCTGTTTTTTTTTATATCACAATGTCTCGGGTAAACGAAGTTACAAAGAAAAAGTTAGTATTCAATATCATCCAGACAAAAAAACAAAAACATGTTTAAATGAATATATTAAATAAATTATGAGTATTCTTAAACAGAGATATATTTATTTGTATTATGGAAATAATGTCAATATACTTTTGTTCGATATTTCTATCAATTTATAAAGATAACTCTTGTATAATCATAAGGACTTGCAGATATCACAGTTCGAAATTCTTTTTATTGAACATAATACTTTTTTTTTTTTTGGAATGAAAGCATTAGTTCCTGTTTTTCAGTTAAGCTCCATAAATCAATTCATATTTTAATCTGAACGCAACTTAAGCGCAGTAAAGTTGCAACAACTAAACAATATAGTGAACTTTTCAAAAATTTCTAAGTTAAAATGAAAATTTATATTTAAAATTAAATAAGTTAACTAAAATTTTTGACCGTTATGAAGTTAATAAAGTTATAAATAACGTCGTTACAAAGATTCATGTGTGAATTTTCAATTTCTATTGATGATAGTTACTCATCTACGTATTACAATATCAATACATAACTTGGCTTTGACACAAAACTTCTAATCAGAATCAAAATCTTAAAACTATTATTTGGGGACTTAAAAGCGTGGTCCACTAGTTGGTGTAGCCTTTTAAAACATTTGGTATAATCATAATTATATATCATCAATTACCACTGCCACTGGTAAAATCCTAAATTTAAAATAGTGTACTATAATAATAAGACATTAATTATATCTTAAATGGATCGCCTACTACCATGTTTTAGAAATAAATAAAATGTAATTCTTAAATTAATCAAAATATTCAAAATAATTTAAGATTCCTTGCGTTATGTTAATAAACATTAAATAAAATTTCTTACGAATTATTTAGTATTCTGTCTCGTACTTCCATGTCTCTATTAGCTTCGCTGTCAACAAGTTCCGGCAAGGCATATTGCATATAAAAATTTTTTATTTTATTTTGTATCTTTTCTTCCCAAAAGCTGTCATTATGAGATATATTCTCCACTTTTATTCCTCCAGAAGTCCAAAAGCACAAAATGCAAAAATCGATTTGTGTTATGTGCAGCTAACCCTGAATTTGAAAATACCAATAGTGGTTCTCCTTAATGGTATTGTCCTTTTTCCAAAAAGTAATTTCTCTACTGTATATTTCTTCTTTTACAGTTAGCACTTCAGCTCCATATGGACATTTTAACTCTATCATAGAGTTTTGTTTTTTTTAATTCCATCCAGACTGGCAGCAACATAATCAAATTCGAATTCAATAAAATGTCCACATTTAAAAACTTTTACTTGCAAATAATTTTCCATGTCTTATTTTGCTCTGAATTTATAGTCCATGCCATATCGGGCGGCTTTACAAATAAATAAAAGATTTTAGTAAATTTTTTACAAATTTCTCCAAATTTTAAAGCAGTGACTTGTCTTTTATTATGCCACAATGCACAATCAGCTTGTCAAAATCGTTTTTTTCTCATTTATAGAAATTGGATAACTTTTTAGAAAATTTTCTCTTGCAACGCGCCTCAAAGGGTGCGACAGATCAAAGCCATGCGCGAAAGCAAGAAAAATATTTACATTACTTTAACGGATTGAAGAGATATTAACATGCTGGAATTAATAATTATTGTTAACTCGAAGAGGTATTCATTAAACAAAAACATATTTATAATTCACATCTCAGTGCATACCTTCCAATTTCGATTATATATTTTTTTAATAAATAAATGATAAAATTACTGTACGTAAACAATAACAACATGAATTCAAATCACTTACGTACTGTTTATAACTAAATAGTAGAAAAAGATATATATTTTGTTGGTGTCACCAGCTAGACGAAAAAGCTTTTAACGTATTCCTATTTTTATTGTAATAAAAATAAATGCTCCTCTAGGCAAAAATTAAATATATTGTTCTCTTCTAGCATTTTTTAACATTTCTATTTCTTTTCGTTTCTTTTCTTAGATTTTTTCAAAAGAGACTGACTCATATTTTTAAAGTGACTCCAGAGAGGTATGGGCTAAGCCTTTACCTGTACTTATATAAAATTTATTTTAGTAAAATTAAAAAATAATCCGTAACATTGGTGTACTATGAAACCCTTGCGTATAATATATTGTTAGCAATTTTACCTAGAGTCGCCTCTGGTCAGGGAGATAAGCACGTGTTGATGACGATGCGTAAATACCCCGACCTTTTTCGTCGGCATCATGTTGGTGTTTCACAGGGCATTCTGAAAAGTACAATCAACGTGGTCGATCTCTCTGCGCAGACTTACTGGCCACTCGCTACGTCATTACATGTGTTTTTGTATTCAATATTCATACGATTATAGTGGTGTTTACTAATATTTTGATTTTTAATTGTAATTAATATTTATACCCTCTTCGTTTTTCTAACAATATATACCAATCTTAGTATTAAAGAAATAAATTACGTAAAAAATAAGGTGTACAAATAAGTAAAATTTATTCATCCCTCGTAAAACATCAGTAAAATAAATTATAAGTTGTTTTCATTCACAAATATTAATTTCTTAAAAATCTAACAGAGGCGCCACTTTCCAGACGAAAAATCTTGCCATGTAAGGGTTTCGTAGTACCCCACTTTTAAAGTTTATTTTTGCCTTATTCTGAAAGAAAAAAATATGTACGTGTAGGTAAAGGTTAAATCTGTGCTCCTCTGGAACCACTTTCTCAAAATTAAATTTAGTTTTTTCTAAAAAAAATTGAGAAAATGAGTAAAAAAAGTCGAGTTTTGTATTTTTTTTTAGAAAAAACAGTTTTAAATTTTAAAAAAGTGTCTCCAGAGGAGCATAGATTTATCCTTTACCTACACGAACATATTTTTTTCTTTCAGAATAAGGCAAACATAAACTTTAAAAGTGGGGTACTACGAAACCTTTGCATGCTCCGCTCTACAGCCAAGTAAATACTCCTCTTAATAACTTTATAATTTTAAAAAGAGTTTCTGAGCTGCATATATTTATGTTATATTTGTACATTTACCTTCTAGATAATATGAACTGCTATTAGCATTTCTAAATGAACGTTTGTTAGTTGGTTAAGATAAGTTGGCATTTCAATTCTCTTACCCGCTTTAAACTTTCCCAAAATTCTCAGTAGAAACATAAAATACATATTTGTCTAAATGCGTATTTCCCTACTTGGGAATTTAGTTTGTCAAGGCTCGGATAGCAGCCTGTTGTAGCTAATTAAAAGAAGTTGAGTTAACGAATGTCGAGTTAGCTAACTCGCTTTTTAATGTGCTGGAATGCAGTGGCTTAAAAGGCCATTTTAAAAACATTGTCACAATGATTTTGAGAAAATATTAATTAAAGGAACAACTTTTGCAGAATTTTTAAGCCAGAGTCGGTTAAACATTATTATTTCCCAAGGAGAACCAATTGGTTATCATCTTTCAACAGTATTTTGTTATATAATGGATTATAAATAAATCCTATAGAAATCTAGACAAAAAAGAATTTGTTTTAATACTTTTGTAAGAACCAAATAAATAAATATTGCATCTGAGACAATATCAGCCATATTTTTGGGGTACCTTAAATTTTTAAAGTCATTTTTTTACTATAATTCATTGAAAATACTAAATAATTTTATCAGTGTTTGAAGTTAGACAAAAAAGAAAAACAATAATAAATTTCCAGTTAGTAGAAGATTTGAAGAGCTTGTGTGGGGAGGGATGGGTATTATTTTTTGTCTCTTAAAGATGATTAATTGTGCCATTTGACTTACAGGGGAAAGTTTTACCATCATCATCGTGTGTAACCCACCAAGGTATCAAACGAAATTAAATTACTGCTAAGACAGCACCCATCAAATCCTACTTTTAAAGAATCTTAATCTAACAGAAACATAGATTTAAAATAGCGCATTTTTCAAACAAAAAAAATCTCAGTTATAAGACAAATTATTTTATATTTTAAAGTGAATTTCTATAGTCAAATGAAAATTTTCGATATGCAAGCAAAATGTGCAATAATAACTGCGGCCTGAAGACATTTATCTATTCAAAAGGAACTTCATTTCAAAAAATACGGAAATCTCTTCTATAATCGTCATATTTCTCAACTCTCGTTCGGTTGAAGTTTTTAGTTTAAAATATGGGAGAGATCGCCTTTCTACATTGGCATGTTAACCAAATAAATGAAAAAAACTGATTTCAATCTAAATATCTAAATTTTTTGTTTATTCCTTAATTTGTAGATTTCTTCTAAATTGAATTTAGATTGGTTTAACGTTAAACGTCTTTAAAAAAATAACAATAAGTCAACAAAACAAATCTGATTTCTTATACATAAAAATACATTTATGAAACTATTTAATAAAAGAGTGGGAAACTATAAAAAATTGCAACAACAAATCCCACTTATTTTTATCGATAAATCAACATGTCCTAAACCCAGTAAAATATTTTCCCGAGGCGGCGACCATCAATATTTTTAACGGTGCTACACTGAACAATAAAGGACCAACTCTGATACAGTCGGTGTAACAAAGGACTCATTTAATCAATATAAAAGTCAATGTATATTATAAACGCGTCCCTAGGAGTGCGGAAATACCCTAGATGGTAACACCAATGTTTTACGATTTTCAACAAGCGTGTATCGGTCTTATAAACTCATAACAGTGAAAGAGAAAAGACTGGGAAGTGAGAACAATCACAAGAGTTATTTCGCTAAAATCTTTTTTTATGGTTACTGTTATGAGCTCGTCGAGCTGTGACCTTAATTTTTTTTATGAAGTGCTGAAAACTTTTATTTTTGTGTGTGGTTTAAACGTCGTAATGAAAGCTGTGATAGCTCCTCTCGGATGGCATTTGTTGAAGAATCAAATTGGGTTAGTTAGGTTTTAAGTCAATGCCACTAAAAGGAATACCAGTTTGATAAAAACAAAATTATAGATACTAATACTTTTTGGGACAATATTTATTACCTATTTGGAATGTATTCCAGGTTAGACATCGAAACTTTTCTGAGGCAGCGCAATGTGCTATGATAATCTACCCCCTTTCTCAATCATCTTATAAAGAAAGGTTAAGACTGAATGTGTTTCTGTGGAGATTTAATTGTCATAAATAAATAGAACACCGTCGTTAAATTTTTGCTGTAAGCTGCCAAACTAATACTAAATGAATAAAAGTCGATATTTGTTATCAGGAACAGGTTTTTGTGGATTGTTTTTGCTTATAATTGATAGATAAATGCAGAGGATTTTAATTACTAATAGTTGCACCACAGCTTATACAATACAGCTAAAACACTCTCTTGGCGGCAACGGTTTGCGTCGATTTCGTCGCGCATCGCTTAAGCTCCGCCTTCGAAGGGAAAAGACGGTTTTGGTGTGGAGCCTATAATTTCGTTGATTGTATAATTTCGTGGAGCCTATAATTTCGTTGATTTTGTTTGAGTTAAAGGTACTTTTATTTATTTTATTTTGGTGACTCTTTAGCTATGAGTAGAATGAGTGAAAAAAAAGACATCATTCTGTTTGTGCAGTCAAAAGCTGTTTTAATAAGGGTTATACCTGCAAGAAAACATTCTTTAGTTTTCCCAAGGACCCAAACCGATAAGTACCACATTATAAGAAATTTTCATTGTTAAAAATATAATTTATACAGGGTATCCCATTAGTGCGTTATTGTTCATTATTTTGTTGTAGACACGCAAGAAAGTTTTAAATAAAAGTTATATGGATTTGAAAAATACCTACATATTTTAAAAATATCTTTGGATATACAGGGTGTCACGTTTTTGCCTGGCAAATTAAAATGTATGTTTTTTAAATGGAACACCTTGTATTTTATTTTATGATAAAATTATTAACACCCTAAATTATTGTAAAGACGAATTGATACAGAAAAATTTTATCAGGTATGTGTGTGGTTACCTTTTAATAAAAGCCTTGCGGATCCACTCCTCTGCGATACCTGTCTTAAATATAACAAAGATCACGTTGAATTAGATGATTTTTCTTTTTATTGCTTTTTAAAGGCACATGATAACGCCAATCCAGATACATTTGGAAATCTGCAACTGTCAAATGATGAATTTGTAGAACTAATATTCAATATTGAAAAGATATTTCGAAATAATTTTGAAGAATTGGCTACAAAAAATAACATTTGTACCACACTTTTAGAATTAATTAACCCAATACCCTTTAGTCATCCATGCTAACGTTTTCCAAAAGAATAACTTATTTTATTGTATGTTTAATCTCAATAACTAAAAAATATACTGACAATTAGTTTGACAGAATTGTCATTTATTTAAAATTTTAAAAATAATAGCAGTCGGTTGATCAAAATATGAACGGTGATTGGCGAATTTATTTTTTTTTGCAGTGTTCTCACTACCTAGAATGGATATGAAATATATTCGTTCAATTGAAGGCAATAGCATAGTTTTTCGTTTTGTAATCTGTGCATGGATATTAGCCAATCTATGCACATACTACAAAACGAAAAAGTATGTTGTTGCGTTCAACTACGAATATATTTCATATCCATTTTAGGTAGTGAGAACACTTTAACAAAATTAAATCTACAAATCACAGTTCATATTTTGGTCACCCAACTCCTATTATTTAAATTTTTTTAAATAAGTGACAATTCTGTTAAACTAATTGTCAATATATATTTTAGTTATTGATATTAAATATACATTAAAATTTTTGTGTAGACTCGATAAATAATAGCATTTTGTTTTTATTGTGTCCACATTTAAAAAAAAATAATTTTAATCAAACTACATGATACTAATTTAATTACGAGTATTAAAACTAAAGTCCTGAAAGTTTCGGTGAAGATGAGGACAGAGCATCTGCCTTCCACGCAAAAAGCCCGGGATCGAATCTAGGCCGAGGACTAATTAATTTTTCTGGTTAATTTTATTTTATAAATTAGTCAACTTCGTAAATTATTTTAAAATTAGTTATTTTGTCTAAATAACCTAAAATAATTTTTTAAATTTGTAGATTTTCGTTAGTGGGTCGTAGAAAAAATATACTGACCATATCGAGTGGATTGTTCATATCACAATCAGACGATTGAGTACTCCGCATACGACGTCGTGCTCAAACTTCGTCTTTGTGTGATATTGCTATCATATCCACCCTTGTTGAACAAACTATAATTTATTTGTTTTCTTGGTTTAAACCAAAACTTAAGTTTTACATCAGAAATAGGAACTAAATTAATTTACTTTTCAAGTTTTCTTATAAAAATCGATATTACTTTCTCCAAGTACAAATTTAGTACCTACCTAAAATAAGTACTAATTATGTAATATCGTGTAATATTGTAATTCAAATTTCACATTACTATAAAGTTTCAAAATTCCCTACTTCGGTATGGTCAGATAAAAATTGAATATATTATATTAATAAAAACTGTCAAAGTATTACTTCTACAAATCTGTATTTCAATTAATAAGAATACATCTAAATATAACCAATATTGTTAAAATAAAAGCACAAATTCTTTATAATTCCAAAAGACCAGACCTCAGTCGAAGCATTCGTTTATCTAGGTATAAACCCTTTGCGCGAAGAGTAACACTTGCCAGAGACACGGGGTACCACTTGATTTGCATCCACGAGCGTGACACAATTCTTTAACAATTGAAGCCCTTGGTGTAAAAAGGATCCAAGCCACAATTTGTCGTGAAGTGACTGTTTTAGCTCAAAACATTTGTTAACGAGGATTTTACTAGCCACATACAAATTATTTTACCTCTAATCCGAAAGATGTGCTATTTTTCGTAATATTTATATTTAAATAATGTTTCTAATTATATTTGACAGATTTAAAACAAATTAAAAATTTAATTTCCCAAAACTTACTTAATATGGCATGTAACCAACCTTATTACGCCAAGGTTTTCAATTTTTTCAATAATAAAAAAATTGTTTAATCCGGGCCCGACTTTTCCCTCGAATCTAACAGAGATAGCACCATTCCGTCTTGCTTGGTTCTCGACCGCCAGATCAAAGACGCCGACACGGAGTTGTGGAGCTGTATTGTATAAGCTGTGGTTGCACTTTCTACAGATGTTTGGCAATGGCAAATTTATGACGGGCTTGAAGATATTTTAATCGACGAACTAACAAAACATTTTGATAAGGTTTATATTTAAATGAAATCTTATTGCTATTTATATAACTTGATTCTGTGTAATTTGTTGCCAATTATGATATTGTATTTTTGCATTAAAATGCGGATATAATTAGAATTTTCTTTGCCCCAAAATAGTGTTATGGACATGACAGAATAACTTGCTAACAAGTTTGGGACTGAATCTTACTGGGCTTTCGGATGTTAAGGTTTCTAAAGAGTCTACACCTATGGCCTAAAATAAAACAATTTTATTTTCATAAGACAGTTATAATTTTGTATTAAATTTTTCTGGTTTCTTTATTAGGAACAGGTAACTAGGTATTTCGAGTAACATACAGTGATTAAAAATTTTCTAACGGATGTTTTGCTATTCTGGAGTTTTACAGTGAAAACCAAAATTATTATTTTTGTTTTCGTTTATTTTTTTCACGAAAATCCTAATGTATTTGACAACTGTCTCTTTCTGAAAATAAATAAGGGCGCCTATGAAAAATATATAGACGATATTCATTTATTCGCTAGATCTAAAGCATTTTCGATAGCTCAGCAGTTTCCATGATATTATGAATAATTGTGAAAAACTTTCCTGAATACAAATTCACTTTTATGGTCTTTCAATCCCATTTTTAAAGTTACGATATAATAATGAATTCTCTTCTTCGAATGTAAATAAAATCTCGAAATTTTATTTAAAATACAGGACATCGACCCTATTTACACTAGTTTAGGAAATATAGAATTTAAGATGGATTATATATCTTTCACACAGATTTCAAAATACAATAACCTAGTTTATAGCTTTCTTAGATGCTTAGTTTATAGAACAAGCTATTTAAAAGGATATTACCAATATAAAAATCGTCTAGGATTCTACCGATCGTTGAAATGTGGCATTTATCTGTCAACCAGAACCAGCTATAAATCAAAATCACCTTACAGATATTTTGGAATATCGGTCTATATGTTCAAACAAATAAACTTTGTAATCAACATCTACTCCCACCCTCTGAAACATCAAGAAGTTATATTTTACCACCAATAGGATCACCAAGAACAAAAAAATTATCGAATTTCAATTTTTTTTACTGTCTAATGTAGTTTAAATTTTCATATTATGTACATAATTAATTACAGGTTTAAACCACATGAAATGCTGATGATATGGGGAGAATCCATATTAAAAAGGTTTTAAAATTATTAAGAAGACTATTTAGAATCAAAAACATAAAATATTTAGTCTTTGTGTCCGTAATATAAGGTTAAGGCCAAAAGTCAATCATTTATAGGAACATAAATCTAATTGTACTATAAATGAAACTAATGCAAATTTGTTTCATTTAATATTTATTATTTATTGAATTTTATTTTATAAGTGATCTTTATTCTATAAAAAATGCGTTTTTTGCTTCTGAAACTATAATATGTAAAAACAAAATAAACATTACTCACATATTTTTACTTTCCTATCTGTATACAGATATAAGGAAAGTATAGGAATCATGATTTTTTTCGACCTCGAGTTTTAGACGGATTTTTACGTTTTGAGGTCCCCTGAATCCGTTTCGCGATGATGTGTGTGTGTGTGTGTGTGTGTGTATGTGTGTGTGTGTGTGTGTGTGTGTGGGTGCGTGCGTGCGTGCGTGCGTGCGTGCGTGCGTGCGTGTGTGTGTGTGTGTGTGTGTGTGTGTGTGTGTGTGTGTGTGTGTGTGTGTGTGTGTGTAGGTCGCATAACTCATGAACCAATACACAGAAAAACACCAAATTTTAAACTTAAGCTTTATTCCGGCGTCTAATGAACTGATTAGATTTTGGGCAGAGTCGGAACATCTGGGGGGGGGGGGTACTTTATAGGTGGTCATTTTTATATTTTATGAAATATATCTGTTATTTACGTTTGGAGAAGAAAATTCTTTAAATAAAAGTTACTTCTAATATTATTATCTATAATCTTTGTACTATTTAAAATTTTCCTAAAATGGTCCGTATTCGAGAAATTTGATAAAATGTAAAAAAAAATATTTTTTTATAAAAATTGTTTAAATAAAAGTTGTTTGTAATATAATTCTCTAAATTTTTATATTATACATAATTTCTCTAAAATGGACCGTATTCGAGATATTTGAGAAAATGTGTAAATTTAGAATTTTGAAGAAAACTCAAAAACGGATAAAGAAAAAAACATTAAATTTTAAACCTAAGGTTTATTTCGGCCTGAAGTGAAATGATTAGATTTTGGACAAAGTCGGAACATCTAGGGGGGTACTTTATGGGAAGCCGTTTTTATATTTTATGGAATATATATTATGTTATTTATGTTTGGAGAAGAAAATTGTTCAAATAAAAGTTACTTATAATATTATTATCTATAATTTTTGTTTTAAGTTGAAATTTCCTGAAATGGTCCGTATCCGAGAAATTTGACAAAATGTGCAAAATTCAGATTTTTATGAAAATTGTTGAACTAAAAGTTGTTTGCGATATCGATCTCTATAATTTTTGTTTATACATGATTTTTCTAAAATGGACCGTAATGGAAAAGTGCTAAAATTAAATTTTTCAGTATTTTCGTTTTCAATGAATATCTATAGAAAAATGTTTCGAGGTAGATGTATGTGGACAATGTATATATTTAGTTTATCCTCTAAACATTTATAGAGATGCTGCAATAGGTTGTACAAAATAACCGGAAAAAGCCTATAAAAACTTGATAGGAAAGTCATGTGTTGGACACATCAGATTTTTTTATTTACTAAAAATCTCCCAAAAAACATTGAATGTTTATTTTTCTCCAAATTGCCTGTAAATAAATTCTTTTTTCACATCTAGATATTTTTCGACTACAATAAACTAATTTTTAGCATGAAAAAATAAATTTCAAGCTGCATGTCTGATTACTTCTGAAAAGGGTCTCTAGATTAATGATTCAATTACAGAGGGTGGCAATATTCGCGCGATGTTTCTGATACGGTTAAAAATACTGCTGCTGGGGCGATGATACCACCATTGAAAACAGCCGTTATGAAGATTATAATTTGCAGCACCTCACTAGCTTGGAATTTATGATAATAACTCGGAAAGAATAATGTAGGGACTCTACCGTAAAAGATTTCGAAGATTTTCTAAGCCTACTCATAATAATTTTCGAACAAATCTTAATGTATATCTTTTATGTAGAATGAGTGCGTTTAAATAAGCCTGTAGATAGAACCTTTTAATGTTTTATCGCTGTAATCATTCTAAAAAGATGCATACCAGATTTTTATTAAAATTTTCACTTGAATCTATATTTATTGCAGTAAAATTAATGGTAGTAATCTACATTTTATTTCAGAGTTTCTACTGTTTCCACTTTAAGCAAATGGCGACTTATCGACTAAATAATTTTCTTAAAAATTCAGTGAATTCATTTAAAAAGAAGTAATAAAATAGTGAAATACTTCCCTTTATCTATTAAGT
>OV651831.1:12737111-12767608 GCA_927349885.1 Psylliodes chrysocephalus
GGAAATTTCACTGTTTTTTCGACTGTTTCTCTTGCTTCCTCCAGATTGGCCAGGAGAGGAGTTAGCTTTTCGTTTTCTTCTTCTATTGTTTCTGCTTTTAGCTGTTATCTATTCTACTTCTTAGTTAGAAAAACATGTATTCCATTCTTTTCGGACTATGAAATAATTCTTGTAAAAATATTTGGGTTGAAAGGATTAAAAGAGCGTTTCAAGTTAATAAATATAAATAAAATAATGAATCTAACACAAATGTAATATATTTTGAATAAAATATCATAAATGAATATATTTAATATTAATCTTTTACCACTTTTATAGATTATACAATATGTTCACAAAGCGGTCAATTATTTTGGTAGGTAAGTATACAAATAAATGTACACAAACTCTCGTAAGTTCTATAATTATCCCATCTCTTCTGGATTTCCATGTTCTGGAAATACATCTACCACAAAATTCCAAGAGAATTCTCCCGTATTAATAGATAGGTATGAAAAAAACTTCCAATTGATCTTGTATTTCGTCGACAGCCTGTCGAAAAGGCCGAGTTCTATCATCCAATTTCGTTCAGTTCAGTGACTAACTTTGTAGTTTCAGTAGCTGGAGATTGGTTTATTCTATAAAGTGATCGAGCAATTGATTACCTTCATTCAAACTAAGATGGCGTGTGTGACTTTGAATGCGAATTTCAGTTCATGTAGCAGCTTTCCTTAATAAGGTTTTGCCGAGTGGATAATTCGTCTTTGCCAAATATGTAATCTTCCACGTACAGACTTTCAGCTTAATTACACTATCTGAAAAACTTTTCTGCGATGGAATATATCATATTAGCGAAAATCTCATCATATTAAAGGATATCAAGCTTTAAGCGTATATGCATCAAATGAATTATAATTCAATAGATTATTTCTTAAAATGGCATATGTATTACAAAAACAAAATTGTATGAATAAAAAACAGACATAAAAACCTATGTGAAATGTGTTAGTATTTATTACAATTATTATAGAGCTACTTTTTCAATAACAGTTTACTCTTTCGTTCACCTTTCGTTCAAATATAGAACTGAGATTCCACTCGATCATTCACTCCACTCGACCATTCACTGTTCGGTTCAAATTAACAGTGCTGTTCCTAAAGTGGCGATGGGAAACAGTAACAAAGCCTACACAGAACACGAGGCGAAATAACCTTAGCAGTTGAAGCCGATGACAAAAAAAAAGGACTGAGATTACCATCAAAAGCGTTTTTCAAACATGTCAGTATCACACTTCAGGTGATCTAAGTTTAATTTGTATTGGTAATTCTGAATTGAAGGACTTCTGAAAAAACTGAATACTCTGTCAGTTTGACGTTTTTCAAAACATATGTCAGTCATCAACGGCCGAAAATTCTACGTCTAGATGTTCTTATCCGAGAATTCTTAGTCTATGCAACCACAAATGCACAGAAATGTATTTTAGGCTGCCTAACAATTTCTTTAAAGGGAGGGATTATGGCGAAGACGAGGATTTCGAGGTTATGCGCATACTTTGATTACTATACGGTGTAAGAGAGAGGTCCGACACGCCCAACATATGGCGCGGCCATTTTGATTCCTATGCCACAGTTTATAGCTAAAGAATCAGATCGCTCACTCGGACCAGTTGAAAGTTCCAAAATAAAATCCACTCCAGGGATACAAATTTAGGATACGCAGAAGACTGCTGTTTTATTATAGGTGGTTGTCATATATTGTATTATCCGAGTTGCACAGTGTATAAACTGAAACATTGAGATCAAAAGTGCAGACACAGAGTGAGCGATCTGATTCTTTAGCTGTAAACTGTGTCACAGGGTTTAAAATGGCCGCGCCCTATGTTGGGCGTGTCGGACCTCTGTCTTGCCTCGTATAGTAATCAAAGTATGTGGGTGCGTTTTAATCATCCACTACTGCTTCCGGAATTGTCGGTTTAGTAGTTGAACCTGTCAGATTAAAACAAGAAAACCGACATTTCCGAAGCAGAAGCGTATTCAACTTTGCATTGTATATTCCCTGATGGACACAATTAAAAAAGTTCCCGAAACTTGAAATAACTTTAAAAAGTCTTTTTTCTACACCCGTATTATAATAATGCACTTATATGCCCATAATCCGTTTCATAATGATATCCATTATGATACAGATTTTTCATTATGATACAGATTTTTAATCAATAGAAACCTACCATTTTTCAATCAAGCATGATGTTTGACGTTTGTCCTAAATTCCTATGTAATTGTTTTAGTTGTCAAAACGTATTAAATTTTCGTAGATAGCTAAACTTCGATAATTATAATATTAAAATGTCTGATATCAGCGATATAGAAGACTCCTCCACACATATCGGAGAAAGGAGAAAATGCAGTACA
The DNA here is from genome assembly GCA_927349885.1 of Psylliodes chrysocephalus. NCBI lineage: Eukaryota > Metazoa > Arthropoda > Insecta > Coleoptera > Chrysomelidae > Psylliodes > Psylliodes chrysocephalus. The sequence goes on from OV651831.1 coordinate 12,739,503, forward strand.
AAATATTTTGCCCCAAAAATCTGTGGTAATACCAATACCCAAGGTAATACCATTAATTACAATTTTGTAGAATTTTTTATAGAAATACGAGTAATTACTGTTATTGTGTTCAATGCCAATATAAATAGAATATTTATAGGTCTTGATTATTTATCGGGTGTAGAAAAAATAGCGTATGCAACTCTCATGTAATGGTTATTAAAACACTCGCATAAACCATACGAAACTCGCCTTTGGCTCGTTTCGTATCCCGGTTAATGCTCGTGTATTAATAACCATCATTACATGATCGTTGCATAATATACTATTTTTTTACTTGCTGTAGTCCCAATATTCCTAATCTACCTAACTAGTCAGCAACGACTACATTTCGAAGTACAAGATTGAATTAACATTACTCTAATCTACTTCCAGTAATGAATCTGCATTTAGCTTTATAACAACCAAAATAAATTTGAGTTAGTCTGAAAGTAATGTTCTCAGTTAAATCGCAACAGAAACATAATATCCCGTGCAACTTAAACTCGTCTAATATTGGAAACGAGTAATTTCAAAGTCCCTGCAACTCTGTGGACATTATAGTAATCGTATGCACCCCCGTGTGAGTGATATTACCCAAAGTGCGATGGATTTTATTTGCAATCAATGAAATGGGTAGTGAGTACACGAAAGGGGACGACTTGGATAGTTTCAATCTGGCTACTACCTCACTAACTATGCTAAGTTTCTAAGATTAAACAAGTTTCTCGGTAGCTTCGCAGCAGTCGGGTCATCGTTTGTGTAGTGTTGGCTTTGTGTTATTACTTCCATTTGATTTATTCCTAACAATGTGGGAATTAATTAACATCTTCGCAAATTTCATTACTTTTTATAAGTAAAGTTTGTTTGTATACAATTTCTAACTGATATTTGATAAATAAGAAGTTGTAATTGATTGCATTTATCAAGCTCAGGCAGATCTGGATTCATCAATATTTTATTTTAATAAAAACACTTTTATTATCATAGTTGTATTTAGAATTTCTAGTCAATAATTAACAAAGTACCTGTACTGAATGCGAATATGTTATATAGTTTAACACACACCATTTAAAGAATTAGAATAGACTTGCCTTGTACAGTTCATCAAATTTCTAGAGGCTTTCGACGGCTAGACAGAGAAAGCACTACTGACAGGCATCCCGACGGATTTACGCAATGAAAGTACACTCTGCGCATCAAGTATTTCACTATTTCATTCAGACGTAAATGTCAGATGTAAATTTCGCTAAAACATTTCTCTTATTTTCGTTTGTGTTTTTTGGTCATTACAGTTTAATAGAACCTAAGTATGGAGTTTAATAGAAAATTAAGAGGCCGCGTGATTAACAGTCAATCTCGCGAAATAATAGCCAATGTTATAGAGTTTATGAGAAGAGAAGGAAACTTTAATTCACCTTCAATACCATTTAAAAATGTAAATGATCGTGTTGCTGCAGCCACAAGAGTATCTAAAAACACTGTCGTCCGCATTTTTGGAGAGAAAAAAAGAATCGATAACCGTGAGATATCGGAATTTTCATCACCAAGAAAAACCATTAAAAAACCAAAAACAGTTAATAATATAGATGAAGTTGCACAAGAATCAAATTTTATTTTTTTATTATTAGATAGCTATTTTTGTTTCTGAGTTGTGTTCATTTACAGGCTCAATTTTTTTCCGTTTCTCCTTTTTGATTTTATATGGGGTTTCAAGTTGTTTTTGACTTATTTCGACGTAAATCACAACAACACACTTTTTTAATAAAGCAAACAAGTGTTAAGAGGTATATGTACGTGTAAACTACAATTACAAAAAATCTGATGTGTCCAACACATGACTTTCCTATCTAGTTATTATAGGCATTTTCCGGTTATTTTGTACAACCTATTGCAGCATCTCTATAAATGTTTAGAGGATAAACTAAGTATATACATTTTACACATACATCTACCTCGAAACATTTTTCTATAGATATTCATTGAAAACGAAAATACAGAAAAATTTAAATTTAGCACTTTTCCATTACGGACCATTTTAGAAAAATCATGTATAAACAAAAATTATAGAAATCGATATCGCAAACAACTTTTAGTTCAACAATTTTCATAAAAATCAGAATTTTGCACATTTTGTCAAATTTCTCGAATACGGACCATTTCAGGAAATTTTGACATAAAACAAAAATTATAGATAATAATATTAGAAGTAACTTTTATTTGAACAATTTTCTTCTCCAAACATAAATAACAGATATATTCCATAAAATATAAAAACGGCTTCCCATAAAGTACCCCCCCAGATGTTCCAACTTTGTCCAAAATCTAATCATTTCACGTCATGCCGAAATAAACCTTAAGTTTAAAATTTAATGTTTTTTCCTTTATCCGTTTTTGAGTTTTCTTCAAATTTCGAAATTTACACATTTTCTCAAATATCTCGAATACGGTCCATTTTAGAGAAATTATGTATAGGACAAAAATTATAGAGAATTATATTGTAAACAACTTTTATTTGAACAATTTTTATAAAAAATTATGTTTTTTACATTTTGTCAAATTTCTCGAATACGGACCATTTTAGGAAAATTTTGCATAAAACAAAAATTATAGATAATTATATTAGAAGTAACTTTTATTTGAAGAATTTTCTTCTCCAAACGTAAATAACAGATATATTCCATAAAATATAAAAATGACCACCTATAAAGTACCCCCCCAGATGTTCCGACACTGCCCAAAATCTAATCAGCTCATTGGACGCTAAAACAAAGCTTAAGTTTAAAATTTGGTGTTTTTCTGTGTATCGGTTCATGAGTTATGCGTTATACAGACACACACACACACACACACACACACACACACACACACACACACACACACACACACACACACACACACACACACACACACACACACACACACACACACACACACACACACACACACACACACACACACACACACACACACACACACACACACACACACACACACACACACACACACACACACACACACACACACACACACACACACACACACACACACACACACACACACACACACACACACACACACACACACACACACACACACACACACACACACACACACACACACACACACACACACACACACACACACACACACACACACACACACACACACACACACACACACACACACACACACACACACACACACACACACACACACACACACACACACACACACACACACACACACACACACACACACACACACACACACACACACACACACACACACACACACACACACACACACACACACACACACACACACACACACACACACACACACACACACACACACACACACACACACACACACACACACACACACACACACACACACACACACACACACACACACACACACACACACACACACACACACACACACACACACACACACACACACACACACACACACACACACACACACACACACACACACACACACACACACACACACACACACACACACACACACACACACACACACACACACACACACACACACACACACACACACACACACACACACACACACACACACACACACACACACACACACACACACACACACACACACACACACACACACACACACACACACACACACACACACACACACACACACACACACACACACACACACACACACACACACACACACACACACACACACACACACACACACACACAGACACACACACACACACACACACACACACAGACATCATCGCGAAAATAGTCAAAACGGATTCAGGGGACCTCAAAACGTAAAAATCCGTCGAAAACTCGAGGTCGAAAAAAAATCATGATTCCTATACTTTCCTTATATCTGTATACAGATAGGAAAGTAAAAATTGATATGAAACCCATGAAACCACCAACAAAAATGTAAAGCTAGCTTCCGTACTAGGACATGGTGTCATTCGTCGAGATAATTTATCGTTTTGTTTAATAGATCAAGAAATGTAAATATTCCCCTGTTATTTTTTATAAAATTATAAGAGAAATAATTTTTTTTCTAAATAGTATAGTTTATTATTTTGTAGAAAAACAAAATTTCGAAAATTTTAGTAATGTTTCAGAAACAACCGTTATTAATAATAGGTACCATTATCCTTAATAAGGTAGAAATAAAATATAAACTATTTCCAGATTTACAAAGGCCTACAAAAAAATTATAGGTATTTTCCGCTATCCTATAAAATTTATATTTTCTGACTCAATTTCAAAAGGTTGAAGGAATTCCAAAACACCTTTTATGGCATAATAATTATTTTCAATTCTACATACTATCTTTAGCTGCTTTTAAAAACGTTCTAAGAAAGTCCAATCAGACCAATTTAATCCCTAAACTATTCCACACTTTTAATATTTAATTACCTAAAAATATTAAAAACTATTTAAAATAACTTGTTTAGCAGACTGTACAATAGCTATCTTAGTCACACGTAGCGCGTTCTCTGTCTGGGCGTCGAACACCTCTAGAAATTTGATGAACTGTAATATAGAAAATAAATATATAGATTAGGAAACAAACTTTTTTTTTGATATTATTTTTGTTTGATTCATTTCCACTAAATCCTAGTTGTTTATCCTTCTATGCTTCGTCTTTTTCTCTTTTTCTACTTCTTCTCTTTAATAGTTTTGTAATTAAAACCCACAAATATTAGGGTATAGTCTCCAGACACGGTGGTGGTACCTGGTAGAAGTGAAAGCATTGTAGTAGCATAGCTTCAAAGAACTATGAAAGAAGGAACACCTGTCATGAGGGAACCTCGAATATAGAGCTGCAATAAGCTACATAAATGCCGTTTCTCTTTCTAGAAGACTGTTCCCAGTAGAGTGCTCTCACTGGGATAGAGCAGAATAAAAAAAAGTGAACTACTAAGAACAACTGTAGTTAACCATGAGTGGACTCCTGCCAAAATTAAGGAAGACCAAGAGAATGAACTCGTTTTAAAAAAGATACGATAATACACATTTGGTCATTACTTTAAATTTCTAACCTTTACTAAAACGATGATTAAATAATTTTGAAACTATAGTATAAATCCTTTGATAAAATTTGCATTTGCTATTACCAGCGACAGAGTAGAGACACCATTAGTTTATAAGAAGCTTATTTCTGTGTACAGCGAGTAATAACCATAAAGCCTCTATTATTAATTAAATTCAATAATACAACAAACAGGACTTAATGGAATCGTTTTTGCTAGGACGTCGGTCTCGGTTTTCCTAAATTTTGGTTTATTAATTTACTCAAACAATAGATACAAAAGGATGTGCCGTGTATTTTGCATTGCTCGTCAATTTCGAGACCTGCGTTTGTTCAAAGAACATGGACGTGGTTTATAATTTTTCGTATCAGTTTAATTCACATTTATTATTGATTTACTAAAAAATGTTTTCTTCAAGTGGTTTAAAATATTCTAATTGTAGAACTTACACGTAATAAGACCTAAACCCAAGATATCACCCTCACAGAGATACCGTTTAATAAAAAGTCCAAACCTAACAATGGTTAATTATGGCATATACGTTTGGACAATGTTAATATTTATATAATCTAAACAGAGAAGAAGATGGTACCCTGACTACGAAAACAAAAGATTTAATTTCATATAGATGGAACAGAAGGAATAGAAAAAGTTTTAATGCGATATTTGACTCTATTTTATTGTATTTTATGCGATATTGTCTAATGATTCATTATATTATATTATTAGGAGACCTGTGCCGCTGAGACTCGCGGTAACACAGCCGCTCGTCGTAGCATCCTAGAGAAAACAGGGACACTTGAATTTTGGTCATGCGAATGCAAGCAAGTAGGCATTTATACCCGTTAAATACATTCTTCATCTTGTTCCTTATTTAATTATAATTTAAATATTTTTTGGTTCAGTTTTTCGAGATATTTAATAAAACATAAAACAATATTAACACGTGTTTTGAGAAGTTGCTAGAAAAGGTGATAAGTCATTTAAAACTTTTAACAATATCTAATTTCTAGACAATAAGAATCTTTCTAAAAACAGCGTTTCGCTTCCAACGAATATTTTATATCAAATTATTGATTATTTTGTTATAGTTGACACCCTATTTTTTTATGTTTAGGTCCGCCTATGTTTTAAAGTATAGACACTGTGCCGAGGGCACCATTTCCATTAGATAAAAGATGTAATAGCATTTGAAGTAAAGATGTCTGCTACAGACTTGTAGAGTTCTTCGTCTTAGCTTACATTATACTAAATAACATCAGCTGGTAGTTACATGTTAATGCTTACATTTTAGAGAGTTCTTTGTTCTTATAATTAAGAAAACATCTCGAGAAATATTATTTCAATATTAAATAAATGGATGCTCGAATAGGCCTATAGATAATTAATAAATGTTTTTATTGTTCAGTATTTAGTGCTATTATGTTTTAACGAGTCATGACAGGGATGCATTATTTAATAGTAGTAGATATTGGAGTGTTTTCAAGCAAATAAGAACACTTCGGTAAAACCGAATTTGTGGGAGAAATAATTGTCACGTTTGCGTTTGTGTAGTATAAAGTTTATTAAAATTTACAGGGATACAAGCAGGTTCGACTGCTATTACAGATTGGTATCTTAGCAGTTTTACCTTTACTGAAGTAGTAAAAACAAAAAAGATTACCAGTAACCTGCTACAACAAATTATTTACTAAAGGGTGTTTGGTGACGTCTTCTTTTAATCAGGAGTAAAAATTTTACAACCCAAGCAGACGCATCTTGATTATAAATCATGAAATACGGAAAAACAGCGGATTTTAATTAAGTTCGTACAATTTTTAAACAACACAAGTCATAAAAGTAATTTTACTACAAAACTAAAGAATTAAATGATTTTTTTTCGGATCTCATCATCAGATTTTGACTAAATTTTAAAAAATAATTATAGAAATCGAACAACGTAGCAAAGAAAATAGATTAAAAAATCGACGAAATTTATTTAAGTCAATTAAATTAACAAAATTACTGTTTTATGTTATTAGAAACTATTACTGGTTTATAAGAAGCAAGTCTTCCAAAGCTCGTCTTTTCATTTTACCAGTTGTAGTTTTTGGAATATTTGTAACAATTGTAACACCAGCTCTCAATTTCTGGCATTCAGAAACTCTCTCATTAACAAAATTAACAATAGTATCTGTATTTATATGATCATATCCATTATTTAAAACTACAACTCCCATTGGATGACTTCCATCAATTTCGTGTGGTACTCCAATTACTGCAGCTTCTCTAACTGCAGGATGCGAAGTTAGAACTTCTTCGATTATCGAGGGAACAATATGCCATCCTCTGTATTTAAACATTTCTCTTATCCTACCAACAATGTAAAAACACTCGTCTTCATCATAGTATCCTAAATCTCCAGTTTTGAGATATCCATCAGAGTCAAAGGCTGACGAGGAATCCATTTTGTAATAACTCTTCATTATTGTATCTGCTTTAATTCTAATTTCACCTTCTTCATTTGGTCCAAGAATATTTTCGGAGGTAGTATCTACAACCTAAAAAATAAGTTTTTATAAAATTTGGATAATATATTCTAATTTTGTTTATTTTGTTCCCACAAAAAAATTAGTAATAATAATTTTGTCTAACCTTCCATTTCAAATCTGAATTAATCTTGCCACAAGACGTAGGTTTCAGAAGTTGCATTTTATATTCTTCATCAAGCATTGTATCAAATGAAGCAGTGACACATGCAGTTTCGGAAGAAGCATAGCAATGTATAATTTTGGTTTGCGGTAATGCCATTATCAGATCTTCCATTAATTGTTTATTTACTGGACAAGCTCCTGTGTATAATATTTCCAAGCTACTAACATCAACGTTTTTCGGTCTGTTTTTTAAAAACTCTACGGCGTCATAAGGTGGCAGGAACTTAGCGGTTACCTAGAAAATTATTTTATATAAAGTTGATTCAGTTGTTTTTCTTAACTATTCCGAAAATTGTCGTTCTTTTATGATTTTGGTAGTTGGTGAAGTCGTGGAAAATGAAACAAGTTTGGGAACGAATATAGAGGATTTTCTAGAATAGCCAGTCATCATATGCTATTCTGATTGTACAGGGATGGATGTAGTGACGGAAATGGTGATGCTAGGACCCTCCATGGAGAGGTTCTGACCCCCTAAAATTCTTCCGTAGCTACGTTACTAAAGGGATGAATATCTCAATAGAAAAATAAAAATTGCACAGTAACTTAAAGCTGTTGATTATGAAATTAAAACAGGTATCTTAGTAGCTTTAATCTTTGTAAGTCATCCTGATCACTTTAAACCTTTTATCATGGATCTGGAAAACTGTGGATTAGTGGACTAGTCGTTACAGCCTTAGAAACTAGTAATCTGAGTCAAAAATAATGGTAATTGGACTGCGGTGCTTCAGTTCATCTTACAGGACGTTATGATTGGTTGACATTTATTAAGGAAGAAAGAAATTGTTACAATAGCTTCATGTGAACAATTTAATAGAACACACTATGGAGAAACGTCGGTTATCTTGAATATTGATAGTATCGCAATAGAAACACTTAGGTATGCTCCTGGATTGAAGTATAACCTAATTTTATGCAAATAGCAAAAAAAGGAGTTAAAACTATTTTAAAGAATGAATGGAAATGTGAAATGAAAGATAAATCAAAGGCAAGGCCTGGAAATAAGAACTATATAAGCTAGACTAGTACTACAAAGGTGGATAATTTAGAAACTTAGCACAGCCGTCTTAGCCATTTGAATATAGAAAATTTAAAGCGATTAGAAAATGGAATGGTCTCAAGAATCTCCTTGGAAAAAATTTATATGAAACAACCCTATATGTTTGAAGACAAAAATCAACCTGTTAACGTATGTAGATTATGCTCCGTTTGGATTGAAACAGTCTAATTATTTGTAGAACATAAAATTGGACAAATACTCCAAAGATTTGGCTTTAAACAAAGTAACAGTCCTTTTAGTTAATATAAAATTATTGTTACCTTATATTTTTCAATAAGTCTCCAAGAGTTGGTTGGATCAAATTTTTTGCAAATGACATACGAGTATCCATTTGCTATACACTTTATTAGGGTAGTTACGCAACTGATCCAGTAAAGTGTGCTATAATATAATATAACAACGTTTTTATTTTCACTAGTTTTAATTTTAAATAGATTTTCTTTAGTTGAATTTAATAAACATTTGTGATGTAAACAAATTCCTTTTGGTAATCCAGTTGTTCCGCTACTAAATATAATCACTGATATATCGTCTTCGTTTTCAATTTTAACAGGATAAAAAGTTGTTTCTTCGTCACATGGTTCCACGTATTTGGAAAAAGTATTGTACTTTTGATTATCACCAAATACTACCAGTTGTGTATTGACATTTGCTTTAATTAAACAACTTTCCATAAATTCTAAGGCATCTTGCGAAACAAAAAGAATTTTGGGTTTAATTTGTTTCAACAAGTGTACAGTATCTAAGGGTGATAAGTTTTCGTGAAAATTTGCCGAGATTGCACCCAAAAACTGTGTGGCCAGAAAAGGAATCCAGCTATCTTTGTTGTTATGGGTACAGGTGGATACAATATCGCCTCGGTTAATTCCTTGTGCTTTAAGTTTTATTGCTGTCCTTGTACTACGAATTAGAAGGTCTGAATATGTATTGACTCCATCTGTATCAGCTAGAAACTAAAATATTTTCATTATTTTACAAATTAAATAAATTTTCTTGAAAATATTTCAAATAGATTCACAAATATAAAATACAAAATAATTAAAGTAATTGTTAATAATAAATATAAGTATTGGAGTACTAGAATAGAATCGCAATAAATACTGAGTAATAAATCACAATTTTATGGGAGTTTTACTCTTATTTTAAGACTCTGATGAGCGCACGGTTGGGTAAATTATAGAGTATTTGTTTGTATTATTATTTATTTTGTTACTATTTAAAATTTTTTTGGTTGGCTAAGGCCAATTTTTTTTTTTTTGGTGGTAACATATCAAGAACTTGGTAAATTCCATATTATCACCACTCTTTTGACATGCTCTGGTTTTGCTTGCGTTTTTGTAGTCTTTTGAGCTTCTTTTGGTGGTTTAGTTTCTGGCAGCGTTAATTAGGTGGACCATTAGACTCTACTCCCTTTTTACTAATATAAGTATAGCATTTAGTGGCGGCTTGTGGCAATTTAAAATTGGTGTTTACTTTTATTAATAATTCTATCAATATAGATGTTGAATTACGAAAAATATTTCCTTTCCCTTTTTAACATTACTAATGTAACTAAACCAATCTTAGGTGTATACTTTTTAGCACATTTTGCCTTAATTTTTTTTTCAAAAATTCTAAAATAATGGATAAAAAAAAAACTTCATGGGATTCAATTGAAAATATTTTGTATTTAAAAACTAGACATTTCACCTAAATTGTTTAAAGTTGATACTAAATATTATGACGAGCTATTTTAATTTGAAATTCTTTCAACTTTTAAAGCAAGGCATTAGTATGGGGTGACAATTTAAAAACTTTAAAAGTACCAGCAGTAATAGATTATGGTTATATCAAGTATTAAACCATTAACCATTTTTATCTTTTACAGGTGAGCATCTCATATGAAAAATATAGAAAAAATGGCATGCTGTGTAGGTAAGCTTATATTAAAGATAATTTACTTAAAAATATTACTACTTAGTGGCAATGCAATAAAAATTGCATTGCGATCCTTGATAGCTATTGAACGTCATAAATCTGGCAACACGGTGCTTTTTTCGCAATACGACCAATGATAGATATCGTTATAAAGATTGCTCAACCTTACTTAAATAGGATTACGAAAAGCACCTTTCCAAGTGTTCTTTAAATAAAATCGTTCTGGCCCAAACGTGTTTTAAAATAAAATTTCAGCAACAAAAAAAAGAATGACTTATCTTACTTCAAGACACGATATTATGTAAGATGTTTTAAACACATATTCTTTCGTGTTGAAATATTAAGAGATCTAAACAATTTTATAACAGGGAAACAGTAAAAAAGCCTACACAAAACACATAAAATCATAAACTGAGACATATTGTTAAATTTAGATATAGAGAAAACCTCGCCCAGTGAAACCCGCGTCTTGTCTACTCAGTTTTGGTGAAAATAAATGTAATTATTGTTAAATAGTATCATTTAAATGATATAAAATCACTTTCATTCTTTCAGTCTTCAAAATAAAAATTATTGACTTTAAATAAATGAAAATACCACTAAAATCGTCATTTTCAATACACGTTTCCGTCACTCGAAGTGCGACCATTTGTCATATCGAAAAATAGTGTTTATGTCGTCTCTATTTTATTTTGTTTTGATGCCCGAGTTAAATATAAATGAGCAATCTATATAACAATATATTGGTCATAAGTTAACCTCCAAATCTGGTGCATTTACGGTAGAGTGAATTTGAAAACTGGAATATTATTCTGCCCATGAGCCCATGGTACCTACCTAGACGATAGACTTTAAGAATGTTTATTAAATGCAGAAAAATCAATTATACGCATCCAAAAATATTATAGTGTTGTGCGAGCCATTTTTGACCACTGTTTTTGTCATCGTCTAAGTGAAATTTTTATAAATTACCAAACAAGATACCGATACTTCGGCTAGTCGAATCAAAATCATCTAGATACTTCGAGATAGATATGGAACGCCACATTTTTTAATATAAATTGTCCAACTTTGTTGATATAAGTTTAGTAAAACATAAAAATAGTGTGGTTTTGAGTAAAAATAAATTAAATAATTAATAGTGAATATAAATTAAAATAAATAAACGGATCAAATAATATTTTTTAGCTTAATAATTACCTGTGCAACTTTTTGACCATGTTTTTGTAATGATGTGAATAGTTTCTCCCCTAAACCATACACTTTACCATTTGTATCTAAAATCATTAAAATTTGTGATGAATATTTTTAATTTTAACTTTTTTTTTATATAATTCTTTATCTTATTAGTAATTTTAAAAAATATTAGAATTAGTGTTATATTTTTCATCTGCTTATTGGCCAATCTGTAGAACTAGAAATCTACGCGGTAATAAATTATACAGGGTGTTTCACAACTTACCCAACAAATTTTAACCACATATACAGAGTTACACAAGAAGTCGAATACACAAAAAATTTAATAAAAGTCCAACGATATAGAAAATAAAAAAGTTCAATAATATTTGTCATTAAAAGTTGTCGGATAAGGTGTAAAACAACAAAATTAAATTTAAAAAACCCTAAGCAAAACGAAAACCAAATGGAGCCCATTTCGAACAGATTTTGTGAAAAAAAGGATTAATAATTTTATTTTTAAGCTAAGATTCTGTATTTTGTGTAATCGACTTCTTATATAACACTGTATATGTGGCTAAAATTTGTCAGATAAGTTATGAAATACACTGTATACTACTACTGTAGCTATGAGAATAATATAAATTTATCTTACGTATGCATTTGGATTTCTGTCAAGTTTATTTTGGTAACTACATATTTCTACATTCTTACAATAATATAAAAACACTTACTATTCATTGTATATTGTAAATGTATATTTCCCAACGTTATTACCTAACAACTAATTTATAATATTTTAATATCGATACAATCTCCGCACGAGTCTCAACTCAAATTCCTTTACTGATAACAAACAGTTCCTATACAGGGTTGTCGCCTAACACTTTTTTAATTAGTTAAAATTGTAAATATATTAAAAAATAAAAATATACATGTTTAATGAACTATAGATGTTTAGTATGGTAATATAGTTACTTATTGAAAGTAAATTAACACTTGTGACAGGCTTCTGGTTCACCTACTGTGAATCAACGAGTCTGTGTGGCGCTATGATGGTGATTCCCGAATAGGGGTTGCTCAGGCGCCAGTTTTGGTATCGCAGTTTGCTCTGTAACTCTGTAGTACACCAGAGTGCTTAAGTGGAGGTAAAAATAATTCCAAGCGGTCACTGCTAGGTAGTCACTATACTAGAATAAATAAAACTAAAACAGTTATCTCCTTTACACCTCGTGCCCTACGGTACCCTGAAAGGGAACGGTTAAGAACCAGCAGTAAGAGAAACAAAGGAATAGGTAATAAAATATGCATTTACAAAAAAAAAATACAACGGTAATTAAATATGAACGGAAAATTTATTAAAAATAAATTATTACACTTCAAAACTAATTAAATATTAACGGCTCCCTGTATTCGGAAAATTTATTAAAATAGTATATTATGCAACGATCATGTAATGATGGTTATTAATACACGAGCATTAACCGGGATACGAAACGAGCCAAAGGCGAGTTTCGTATGGTTTATGCGAGTGTTTTAATAACCATTACATGAGAGTTGCATACGCTATTTTTTCTACACCCGATAAATAATCAAGACCTATAAATATTCTATTTATATTGGCATTGAACACAATAACAGTAATTACTCGTATTTCTATAAAAAATTCTACAAAATTGTAATTAATGGTATTACCTTGGGTATTGGTATTACCACAGATTTTTGGGGCAAAATATTTTATACTGCATTTTCTCCTTTCTCCGATATGTGTGGAGGAGTCTTCTATATCGCTGATATCAGACATTTTAATATTATAATTATCGAAGTTTAGCTATCTACGAAAATTTAATACGTTTTGACAACTAAAACAATTACATAGGAATTTAGGACAAACGTCAAACATCATGCTTGATTGAAAAATTGTAGGTTTCTATTGATTAAAAATCTGTATCATAATGAAAAATCTGTATCATAATGGGTATCATTATGAAACGGATTATGGGCATATAAGTGCATTATTATAATACGGGTGTAGAAAAATAAATTATTACAATTAAAAACTATTTAAATATTGATGGATCCCTGTATCCGGAAAATTTATGAAAAATAAATTATTACAATTGAAAACTATTTAAATATTAAGAAATAATTACGGTTCGCTAGCACAGGAGGCCAAGCGGTCCGGGAATTTTGAAACTCCCTGTACACGGAAAATTTATTAAAAATAAATTAATACACTTGAAAACAATTTAAATATTGAGAAATAATTACGGTTCGCTAGCACAGGAGGCCAAGCGGTCCGGGAATTATGAACTCGCTGTATACGGAAAATAAAGTTTAACAATTTACGTTCAGAAAAGGAAAACCTACTATATCTTTTGATATGCCCACAGCCTCAGCTACCTCTTCCAATTTTTATCTGCGATCTTTTAGAATTAGTTTGTGAACGGTTTGCACTATTTCTTAAGAAGTTGCCGTTTTTGGCCTGCCAAAACGCGGAGCATCATCAGTGCTAGTACGACCACGTTTAAAGTCCGCTACCCAGGTTTTAACTGTGATAAATGAAGGAGCATCTAGTTCAGCTTTTATTTCCGTCAGCGATAATCCTTTGATATGGAAATATTTTACCACCGCTCTTATCTCGTTTTACTGACGACAAGCAAGGCTACACAGACACGTTGGAACAGGAAAGCAAATCGGGCCTACTATAGATTAGGTCGGAAACTTTTCATCCCATCCTCGTATATTATATTTTTAAAGCTCTTTTAGTTTTAACATGCCTTTTTCATATAATTTTAACTCCTGATATTTTATTACAATGGCAATACGTGTGCTTTCCAACTTTTCTCTGTTTAACATACTCACGGATGGTCAATCAAACTACTCTTTTCGGCAGGGATATTTAATTATATAAATTAAACCATGTTTATAAGTGATTCACTACGAGAGTGATTTACATTAATAGGAATTTATATCTTCCGAGTCCTAAGCAATTCATGCGAATAAAACTAAACAGGGAAACGGAACGGAGAAAACTTTACCTAAATGTTCCGAAATACATTCGCTCGTCATGCTCGAGTTCCCACAAACCTGGCGGTCATTCCCCGATTTTACGTCCTTTCATACCCGGCTTCCGAATTTCTATTTCTTAATTATTCCATTTTGAATTTTGATTTCAATTAAACTTTAAGAGCGCCGTTCATTATTACTTAGTATAATCTTCGTGAATTGCTAGAAAATTACCATTGGCAGTGAGAAACGGCAGTTCCTTTTTTAAATTAGTTTCTGCTTTGTTTGAATTGTATTTTTTTTCTTCTTAGTTTGTCTTTATGAAAGTTGTATTTAAATAAGCTGGCACAAAAGTAAGGATTATTTTAATAATTTAAATACATTTATAAAGGCAAAATAAAAATAAATGTTCTTAAAATTCAGTTTTAAACAAACGTTTTAATTTCATCTAATTAAATTAACAATATTACTGTTTTATATTATTAGAAACTATTATTGGTTTATAAGAAGCAATCTCTTCCAAAGCTCGTCTTTTTATTTTCCCCGTTGTAGTTTTTGGAATATTTGTAACAATTGCAACACCAGCTCTCAATTTCTGGCTTTCAGAAACTCGCTCATTAACAAAATTAACAATAGTATCTGTATTTATATTGTCATATCCATTATTTAATACTACGATTCCCATTGGATGGTTCCCATCAATTTCGTGTGGTACTCCAATTACTGCGGCTTCTCTTACTGCAGGGTGCGATGTAAGAACGTCTTCGATTATCGTGGGAACAATATGCCATCCTCTATATTTAAAAATTTCCTTTATCCTACCAATAATGTAAAAACACTCGTCTTCATCATAGTATCCTAAATCTCCAGTTCTGAGATATCCATCAGAGTCAAAGGCTGACGAGGAATCCATTTTGTAATAACCCTTCATTATTGTATCTGCTTTAACTCTAATTTCACCTTCTTCATTTGGTCCAAGAATATTTTCGGAGGTAGTATCTACAACCTAAAAAATAAGTTTTTATAAAATTTAAATAATATATTCTAATTTTGTCTATTTTGTTCCCACAAAAAAATTAGTAATAATAATTTTTCCTAACCTTCCATTTCAAATCTGAACATATCTTGCCACAAGATGTAGGTTTCAGAAGTTGCATTTTATATTCCGCCACAAGAGTTGAATCAAATGAAGCAGCGACACCTCCTGTTTCGGAACAACCATAGCAATTTAAAATTTTAGTTTGCGGTAATGCCACTATCAGATCTTCCATTAATTGTTTGTTTACAGGACATGATCCAGTGTAAAATATTTCCAAGCTACTGACGTCAACGTTTTTCGGTCTACTTTTTAAAAACTCTATGGCGTCATAAGGTGGCAGGAACTTAGCGGTTACCTAGAAAGATATTTTATATAAAGTTGACTTTTTTTTCTTAACTATTCCAAAATTAGTGCGTTCTTTGATGGTTTGGGTAGTTGGTGAAGTCGTCGAAAATAAAACAAGTTTGGGAACGAATGTAGAGCATTTACGAATTCAGAGCTGCGGTTCTCAAACTTTTTTGGTGACGCAATCTTTTTGAAAAGCTAAATATTTGACGGAGCCCTATCCATTTCTAAAAAAAAAGTCCGAGCAAAATCACATCCTACTTCTTCTTGGTGACTCTAAACAAAAAGGGCCTTGAGCCAGGTCCCTTCCATTTCTTCGCGAAGCCCCCACAAAAAAAAATCCTCCAAGCCAAATCCTTAGTGACTTTAGCAGCTTTAATCATTGTAAGTCGTCCTGATCAGTGTAAACTTTTTATCATGACTCTGGATAACTGTGGATTGGTGGACTAGTCGTTTTAGCCTTAAGAACTAATCATCTGAGGGAAGAAGAATGGTATTTGAACTCAGGTGCTTCAATTCATCTTACAGGACGTTCTGATTGGTTCAGATATATTAAAGAATAAATAAATGGTGAAATTGTTACAATTTAAGATAACACACTATGGAGAAACGTCGGTTATCTTAAATACTCATAGTTTACAGTACAAACATCTATAAGAGCTGTTAGGTATGTTCCTGGATTGAAGTTTGACTTAATTTCATGTAAGCAGTTAACAAAGAATGAATGGAAATGTGAAATAAAAGATAAATCCAAGCCAAGGCCATGAAAGGAGAACTATATGAGCTAGACTTACAGAGAAAGATCTTAGTATATACTACAAAGGTAGATAATTTAGAAAATATAAAGCGATTAGAAAATGGAATGGTCCCAGGAATCTTCTTGAGTAAAAATGGAAAGGAAGAAACAACGCTATATGTTTGGAGATAAAAATCAATCTGATAAAGTATGTAGATTATGCAAAGCTCCATATGGACTGAAACAGTCTAGTGGAACATAAAATTGGATAAATATTTCATAGAACTTGGTTTTAAACAAGGCAAATTTGATAATTGTATATATTACTGTTTGACAATCCATTTATAATTACGATAACACTCCTTTTATTTAATATAATAGTTATTTACGATATAAGTATCGTAAAGTTTCATTTTACGATACGCGATGTATCGTAATATGAATTTACGATACGAATATTGTACAAAATTATATCTACTATCAAAAAAAATAAATAACTACCAGATTTTCTGTACATTGATATGCCAAAGATGAAGTTAGCCGTCTGTTAGATATTTGAATTCACCTTTAGCATAGTCATAATTGACATTAATAATTTTTGCGAGACAAAACATAGTAGCCTTGCTAGGTATTGTTTGTTGGCTAAATAATAACTCGGGGGTGGGTGGCTCAGTGGTTAGAGCCTGTGTCTGTGGATCCAAGGGTCCCAGGTTCGAATCCCACCGTTGGCCGGAATTTTTTCATTTAATTTAATTATTTAAAATTAATTCTGATGCCTTGGTAGGATTCCCCACTCGACCATTCACTGTTGGGTTCTAATTAACAGTGCTGTTCCTAAAGTGGCGCTGGGAAACAGTAACAAAGCCTACACAGAACACACATGATTGAGAATTTAAACACAAATTTGAGACTGGCATATTAGGTATATACACCTAGGCCATAATTTAAAAAAAAAAAAAAATAATAACTCTAAATCATCTCTAAATAATAACTCAAAATAATAATTATTATGAATATTTGTGAAGAGTATTGAATTGGCAGCTAACGAAGCCATTGAAACTTTAATTCCTGCAAAATCTAGGAATAGATATGAAATAGAGTTCCCGCGATTTGAAGAGTGGTGCAAATTAAAAAATGTCGATGGTGTTTCGGAAAAGATTTTATTGGCTTATTTTTTCGAAAGAGCCGCAGTTGAAAAACCATCTACATTGTGGACTCACTATTCCATGTAAAGGGCCACTATTTTGACGAAGAGAAACTTGGATATTAGCAAATATACCCAGCTGTTGGCTTTCTTAAAACGGAAAAGTGAAGGGTTATAATCCAAAAATATCAAGAATTTTTTCCAAAAACGAAATACATACATTTTTAAAAGAAGCCAACGATGAAGCTTATTTAATGATGAAGGTAAATTTTATTAATATTTTTCTTAATTTTGTAAATAAAACCATTTTCCAAAAATAGGTAACCTGATGTTATATAATGTAAAAAGCAACATATTGGGAATTCCGATACTTTACCGCACTAGTGCTGATTCCGAAATTCAAGTGACAACTGTAAAGTTTGACATTACATATTGATAGTAGATAAAATTATTTTTACCTTATATTTTTCAATGAGTCTCCAAGAGTTGGCTGGATCAAATTTTTTGCAAATGACATAACAGTATCCATTTGATACACACTTTATTAGGGAAAATACGCAACTAATCCAGTAAAGTGTGCTATAAAATAATACAACAACGTTTTTATCTTCACTGTTGTTAATTTTAAATAGATTTGCTTTAGATATATTCAATAAACATTTGTCATGTAAACAAATTCCTTTTGGTAATCCAGTTGTTCCACTACTAAATATAATCACTGCTATATCGTTTTCGTTTTCAACTTTAACAGGATAAAAAGTTGTTTCTTCGTCACATGGTTCCACATATTCGGAAAACGTATTGTACTTTTGACTGTCACCAAATACTACCAATTGTGTATTGACATTTGCTTTACATAAACAACTTTCCATAAATTCTAAGGCATTTTGAGAAACAAAAAGAATCCTGGGTTTAATTAGTTTCAACAAGTGTACAGTATCTAATGGTGATAGGTTTTCGTCAAAATTTGCCGAGATTGCACCCAAAAACTGTGAAGCCAGAAAAGGAATCCAGTTATCTTTGTTGTTATGGGTACAGGTGGATACAATATCGCCTCGTTTAATTCCTTGTGCTTTAAGTTTTATTGCTGTCCTTATACTACGAGTTAAAAGGTCTGAGTATGTATTGACTTCATCTGTGTCAGCTAGAAACTAAAATATTACAAATATTACAAAATAAAATAGATTTTCCTAGAAATATTTAAAATAGATTCACAAATATAAAATACATAATTAAAGTAATTGGTAAATATAAGTATTGGAGTACTAATTAAATATAGTAAAGACATTATATAAGACAACTTTTAATGATACAATACACATAAACGCAGAAAAATTAATTATATCAGTGGTTCTTAACCTTTTAATGATGAGGGACCATTTCACAAAATTTCTGCCTTGCCATGGATCACAAACTGTTTGGAAGTAAAGATATTGACTCTAAATTTTTAGACTTCTTAAATAAAATAATTATGTGTTTCAATACAGCTTTCCCCCTTCGCCCCATTAAAACTAAATGTCATAAATCTTGGACAACTAAAGGAACATCATCTAAAAATATGAGGTCACTCATGTATATTAAAAAGTACACAAATAATCCCCTAATATTAAACTATATCAACAACTACAGAATATTGTATCGGAAAATCACCAAATCTGCTAAGAAAAACTATTACAAAAATCGCATCGCAAGAGCTAAAAACTCCTCCAAAGAAACCTGGTCTATAATAAATGACTTGAGGAATAAAACCCGTTCTTCAAACAGTGTAAATCCTAGCCCAGATGAACTAAACAATTATTTCGTAAATGTAAGTAAAAATATCAAATCTAACATAGCTCCGAGTCAGGATGCTCTCTCCTTCCTCCTACCTACTAAAAGGATCACTGAAAGTTTCTTCCTAAGACCAGTAAACAAGCATGAACTAGTGCAAACCATAAACAACATCCAAAATAAATTTTCCTGTGGAATTGATGGCCTGTCCACCAAAATATTTCTAAATATACCGGATGTAGTAATCAACATTTTAACTTCACTGATTAATGAATCCTTTGAAATTGGTCTCTTTCCTAACTGTCTAAAAACAGCTATAATAATCCCACTTCATAAAGGTGGCGACAAAACCAAAACCTGTAACTATAGACCTATCGCGTTATTGCCTACCTTATCGAAGATAGTAGAACGGCTAATGAAAAACCGTCTTTTGCCCTTTCTTTTCAAGCATAACATCCTCACAGCTCATCAGTATGGCTTTCTACCTAAAAAATGCACTAGCGACGCAATGTTTTCCGTTCTTAATAAAATATACACATCACTTAATGATAAACTTTTCACCGCTTCAGTATTTTGTGACTTCGCAAAGGCCTTCGATTGTGTAAATCATGATATTTTAATTAATAAGTTACAAATTTATGGCATACGGGGTTCTCCTTTACAATGGTTTAAAACTTACCTAGAAAATAGAAATCAACAGGTGCGGGCGAATGGTGAGGATTCTACAAATCTAGCAATAAGCAGTGGAGTACCTCAAGGATCAGTATTAGGTCCAATTTTGTTTTTATTATTCCTCAACGACATCACAGACTTAAGAATAAGTGGTAAAATTACTTTATTTGCTGATGACACCAGTGTAACCTGGAATAATTCTAACATGCAGACATTACAATCTATCATAAGTGAAGATCTAGTGACTATTAAGTCCTGGTCTGATTCGAATGGACTTTGTTTCAACACCAGTAAAACTGTGGCATTGTCTTACAGAGGTACTTTACAACCTATAACTTTAAACAATAATCTGATCCAAACGGTGACTTCAATCAAGTTTTTAGGTCTTTATATAGACGATTCTCTAAAATGGTCTGCTCATATAGATACCTTAGCAAAAAAATTATCCTCCGCATGTTTTGCCATTAAATCGGTTTCTAAAGAGCTGACTCCTTCTACTGCATTAATAACCTACTTTTCCTTATTCGAATCTTACCTTCGCTATGGTTTACCTTTCTGGGGTTCTTGTAGCTTATACCTTTTCGAATCTATTTTTAAACTGCAAAAAAGAGCAATCCGCTATGTATTTGGTTTAAGTAGTAGGACACATTGCGAAAATTACTTCAAAAATTTCAAAATTCTAACCCTTCCTGCTCTATTTATTTTCGAATCCGTCTGCTTAGTTCGCAAGCACATTCAAAATTTATCCGAAAGACCGACTCGTAGATATCCTACAAGAAATTTAGAGACTGATGTTTATTTAACAATGCCCACTTCTGACCTATTAAAACATTCCATTACCTACAATGCCAAAAAATTGTATAATAACCTTCCGATGCAATTAAAATCTATAAATACATACGATAAGTTCCGAAGACTGGCTAAAGCTTTTCTTCTAGAAAGACCATATTACACAGTAGCAGAATTTTATAACGTACCTTAGACATTTGAGTTCCACATACAATGGCATTAATTAAATAATTAAATATTAAAGTTTAAATTTAAATTTAAAAATTAAATTAGAATAATTATAATGACGGATATTGCATATCCATTGCAATTGTTATTCCTATTTTGTCTGTTTGTTTCTGTTTGTTTTTTCTGCTGTTTAGTTATTTTTATAATATGTTTAGTATTTAAGTTACACGCTTTGTCTTTAAAATTTTTGTAAATTTTTTTACGACAATAAAGCATATCTCTCTCTCTCTCTCTCTCTATACAGTAAACAAATAAAGGGTTGTTCTATCTATAAATAAAACAGGCATAACATTCAAATGAGGTTTTTGTGATTGCATACTGTTTGCTAACTTCTGAATCCTTGGTTCAGTGTTACTTAAAGCCAAATGCATGTCAGCACTGGCATCCAGCCGATTTCTGTGCTTGCTTTTAATTATCAGAAGTGCCGAGAAATCCTGGTCGCATAGATATGACGATGAAAACAAAGTTAGATAACGTATAGCATTTTACCTCGAACATTTGGGAAAGAAATTGCCTTTTGGCACCAAAAATTTTTAAGATTATTTCTTTTCTCGAATGTGCGTCATAATTGCAGATAGATTTTTTGTTTTTATCAACGCTACAAGACCAGAACGGGAACCAAGCATAGCAGGAGCACCGTGCACCGTCCGTACAAAACCCCGCAAGCTTTTGCCACTAAGTCTATGTTTCTCCAAATATTGACTTATTACATCCATAACATCTGGGGCTACACAAAAATGTTTGGAGGGCCGCAGGTTGAGTATGGATGATCTAGAGACTTCGGGACAGGTCTGGAACCACCCATTTTTTTACATAAATTCTCTAACTTTATCAATATAAGTTTAGTATATGCTTAGTTTGTTAATTCTTAATATAAATTAATATACGGTATATATTATTTTGTATTCTTTCACAGCCAACATGGGGCAGATACGATATCCCCGCTCTCGATGTGTTGTGTAGCTTTGTGACTAATATTCGGTTCGGCTAATATTCCACTATCATATCTTCTAATTCTAGTCAATGATTGGCTATTGACCTGTTGCGAATTTAATAATTTATATACTATACTAGTCATATAATATATAAAATAAGTATTTGAGATACAAATAGTGTAATTTTGAGTAAAAATAAATTTTGTTTATAAATAAATTAGTATTTTAGTGATTATAAATTAAAATTAACGTATCAAATAATATTTTTTAGCTTAATAATTACCTGTGCAACTTTTTTACCATGTTTTTGTAATGATGTGAATAGTTTCTCTCCTAAACCATATATATTTGCATCTAAAATCATTAAAATTTGTGATCAACATTTTTAATTTTAACTAAAAAAAATATTTCAAATTACCTTAGACCAGTAAGTATCGAATGAATGGATTTTGCAATTTTATATAGGGTCGATAACATTGTCAAAACTGGAATAATGGTAAAAAAATTAAATATCTTCTCATTTAAATAGTAAAGTAATTATTTGCAGTTTATTAAGATTATTTGATTTTATTTTGCGAACAAAATATTAAAACGCCTTCAAAGCGAGGAGTAAACTGCTATCAAAATTTTGTGTACTACTTCCCAAAAATGTAATGCTTCCCTTTCCCTTACTTCCTACATACTTCTTGTAATGTCTGCTTACTTTCTCGTACTTCCTCGTACTTCTTTGTATTTTTCCGTATTTCCCCGTACTTCCCAGAACTTTCCCGTACTTCTACGTACTTCCTGTGGATTTCCCGTCCTTTCTTCGTACTTTCTTCCTAAATAGTACAAATGAAGTATCACTCAACCCCTCTTCCCTATTCAATTTTGAGGGATTGAAGCGTTCAAGTCTCAAATATACGTCAAAATATGTCCCCCAAAGAAAATCATCCGGCGTATTTCGGGAAATTTTTCCAATTACTATGGGATAAGAAATATACTCGTCTGAGATGGAACACTCTGTATATAGGTAAAAAAAGGTGATATTAGGGAGTATACTGTGATTTTAAAGGGATTTTAATACTTTTGTTACTAAATGAGATCAAATAATGTTAATTAACAGCAATTAATTGCTTTTCTGGAGTCATAAGTGGCTGAAAATTCATTATCTTAGATATTGAAATGAAAATTACATAAAATTTGAACATATGTAACATTTTTGACAATGTTGCCAACCCTGTATATAGTTGCAAAACTAATTTCAATTTATTTGGTACTTTATCTTACAAAAATAATAAAATTAATGTTATTTCTATATCTATGAACTTTGATTAAAAAAAATAATATAAATGTATCTTACGTATACATTTGGATTTCTGTCAGATTTGTTTTTGTAACTACGTATTTCTACATTCTTACAATGATATAAAAACACTTACCATTCATTGTTTTATTTTTTTTTAACTAGTTAAAATTGTAAATATATTAAAAAAATTAAAATAAACAGGTTTAATGAACTATAGATGTTTTTTATAGTAATATAATTACTTATTGAAAGTAAATTAACACTGATAACTCGTTTTATACAATAAGTGAATAATAAAATTGCTACAAAACAAACTACGAGGCTCTTTTGAAAAGTTTTATAAGAAGCAAACTAAATATTGAGTTTCCAGACAAACTAAGCTAATAAAATATTTTCTGTTATATTCCAGGAATACCTTAGAATGTCATGAAAAGAAAGAAAATGGTCTCTAAAAGTTTGTGAGAATTTTCCTTTAGAAGTTGTACTTTCAATTTTTCGCGGAGAAATCTTCTTCCCGAAAAAAAATTATTTTCCAAACGGTCGACTAATTATGACATTTTAGGTCGTGGAATACCTTAAGATGTCATGAAAAGAAAGAAAATGACCAATAAAAGTTTGTGCGATTTTTCCTTTAGAAGTTAGACTTTCATTTTTTCGAGTCGCAATCTTCTTTCCGAAAAAAAAATATTTTCCAAATGGTCGATTAATTATGACATCTCAAGTCGTGGAATACCTTAGAAAGAAAATGGCCTCCAAAAGTTTGTGTGATTTTTACTTTCCTATCTGTATACAGATATAAGGAAAGTATAGGAATCATGATTTTTTTCGACCTCGAGTTTTCGACGGATTTTTACGTTTTGAGGTCCCCTGAATCCGTTTTGACTATTTTCGCGATGATGTCTGTGTGTGTGTGTGTGTGTGTGTGTGTGTGTGTGTGTGTGTGTGTGTGTGTGTGTGTGTGTGTGTGTGTGTGTGTGTGTGTGTGTGTGTGTGTGTGTGTGTGTGTGTGTGTGTGTGTGTGTGTGTGTGTGTGTGTGTGTGTGTGTGTGTGTGTGTGTGTGTGTGTGTGTGTGTGTGTGTGTGTGTGTGTGTGTGTGTGTGTGTGTGTGTGTGTGTGTGTGTGTGTGTGTGTGTGTGTGTGTGTGTGTGTGTGTGTGTGTGTGTGTGTGTGTGTGTGTGTGTGTGTGTGTGTGTGTGTGTGTGTGTGTGTGTGTGTGTGTGTGTGTGTGTGTGTGTGTGTGTGTGTGTGTGTGTGTGTGTGTGTGTGTGTGTGTGTGTGTGTGTGTGTGTGTGTGTGTGTGTGTGTGTGTGTGTGTGTGTGTGTGTGTGTGTGTGTGTGTGTGTGTGTGTGTGTGTGTGTGTGTGTGTGTGTGTGTGTGTGTGTGTGTGTGTGTGTGTGTGTGTGTGTGTGTGTGTGTGTGTGTGTGTGTGTGTGTGTGTGTGTGTGTGTGTGTGTGTGTGTGTGTGTGTGTGTGTGTGTGTGTGTGTGTGTGTGTGTGTGTGTGTGTGTGTGTGTGTGTGTGTGTGTGTGTGTGTGTGTGTGTGTGTGTGTGTGTGTGTGTGTGTGTGTGTGTGTGTGTGTGTGTGTGTGTGTGTGTGTGTGTGTGTGTGTGTGTGTGTGTGTGTGTGTGTGTGTGTGTGTGTGTGTGTGTGTGTGTGTGTGTGTGTGTGTGTGTGTGTGTGTGTGTGTGTGTGTGTGTGTGTGTGTGTGTGTGTGTGTGTGTGTGTGTGTGTGTGTGTGTGTGTGTGTGTGTGTGTGTGTGTGTGTGTGTGTGTGTGTGTGTGTGTGTGTGTGTGTGTGTGTGTGTGTGTGTGTGTGTGTGTGTGTGTGTGTGTGTGTGTGTGTGTGTGTGTGTGTGTGTGTGTGTGTGTGTGTGTGTGTGTGTGTGTGTGTGTGTGTGTGTGTGTGTGTGTGTGTGTGTGTGTGTGTGTGTGTGTGTGTGTGTGTGTGTGTGTGTGTGTGTGTGTGTGTGTGTGTGTGTGTGTGTGTGTGTGTGTGTGTGTGTGTGTGTGTGTGTGTGTGTGTGTGTGTGTGTGTGTGTGTGTGTGTGTGTGTGTGTGTGTGTGTGTGTGTGTGTGTGTGTGTGTGTGTGTGTGTGTCTGTCTGTATGTGTGTGTCTGTCTGTATGTGTGTGTGTGTGTCTGTAGGTCGCATAACTCATGAACCGATAAACAGAAAAACACCAAATTTTAAACTTAAGCTTTGTTTCAGCGTCTAATGAGATGTTATTTACGTTTGGAAAAGAAATTTCTTCAAATAAAAGTTACTCCTAATATCATTATCTATAATTTTTGTTTTATGCAAAATTTTCCTAAAATGGTCCGTATTCGAGAAATTTGACAAAATGTAAAAAAAATTATTTTTTATAAAAATTGTTTAAATAAAAGTTGTTTGTAATATAATTCTCTATCATTTTTATTCTATACATAATTTCTCTAAAATGGACCGTATTCGAGATATTTGAGAAAATGTGTAAATTTCGAATTTTGAAGAAAACTCAAAAACGGATAAAGGAAGAAACATTAAATTTTATACTTAAGTTTTATTTCGACCTGAGGTGAACTGATTAGATTTTGGACAGAGTCGGAACATTTGGGGGGGTACTTTATTGGTGGTCATTTTTATATTTTATGGAATATATTCGTTATTTACGTTTGGGGAAGAAAATTCTTTAAATAAAAGTTACTTAAAATATTATTATCTATAATTTTTGTTACATGTCAAATTTTCCTGAAATGGTCCGTATTCGAGAAATTTGACAAAATGTGCAAAATTCTGATTTTTAAGAAAATTGTTAAACTAAAAGTTGTTTGCGATATCGATCTCTATAATTTTTGTTTTTAAATGACTTTTCTAAAATGGACCGTAATGGAAAAATTGGAGGAAAAGTGCTAAATTTAAATTTTTCAGTATTTTCGTTTTCAATGAATATCTATAGAAAAATGTTTCGAAGTAGATGTATGTGGAAAATGTATACATTTAGTTTATCCTCTAAACATTTTTAGAGATGCTGCAATAGGTTAACTAGATAGGAAAGTCATGTGTTGGACACATCAGATTTTTTCTTTAGAAGTTAGACTTTCAATTTTTCGAGGTGAGATCTCTTTCCTAAAAAGAAAAAATTATTTTCCAAACAATCGACTAATTATGACATTTCAGGTCGAGGAATACCTTAAAATGTCATGAAAAGAAAGAAAATGACCTCCAAAAGTTTGTACGATTTTTCCTTTACAAGTTAGACTTTCAATTTTTCGCGCCTTTTTTTTTGCGCACGTGGGCATATTATTTTTTTTTATTTTATCTCAAAATACTTGACAATCTTCTTTTTGGTAATTTGGGTCTGGAAAAGTCGAAAATTACCTCGAAATTTTTCTAGGGCTTCTCAGTTTTCTCGTAGGGCCCCAAAATTGCTCGAAAACCCACTTTCAGTCCCATATCTCGTTCCATATGAGCCCTATCCGTTTTTTATGGCCAAAATAGCCTATGTTGAATTTTTTCAAATTTTTAGATTAAGCAATAAAAATTTTTGTGGTCCAGAATTTACATATTTTCCTAAAATACTCCAAGTCTCTCTAGCGACATCAGGAGCTTCTAAATATTTTTTTTATAACTTTTATACTCTACGGAACCGCTCTCCATATGAGTTAAAGAAGGGACTTAACACACGAGTTGCATACAATATTTTTTCTACTATCTTACACTTTATCCACTAATATTAGAAATATAAAAGTAACTGTTTTTCACTAGTACGTAAAATATTTTGTTGCTATGTACAATTTTTGTCAAATTTTACTTTTTTTCAGTAGTAAAGAGTTTTACTTTACACACTAGTGGAAGAAAGTACAATTTTACGCACTTTGTAAGCAAATTATAAGCAAATTTTTAATTCCTTCAGAGCCTCTATTTCAGTCCGATTTTTATAAAATTTTCAAAAAATAACAATAATTACAAAACTATGGGTGGAGCAACCTTAATTATTTTGTAAACCTAAAAGTATTTATTTCGATTATTTTTATAAGGAATTAAAAAAAAAATAGAATTCTGTATGAAATATATAAAAATTTTTTGCTTTTTTGTTTTAATAAATGTCTGGTAATTTTTAAACGGTTCGTCATATTTTCAAAATTTTCAAAATTTTCAAAATTTTCAAAATTTTCAAAATTTTCAAAATTTTCAAAATTTTCAAAATTTTCAAAATTTTCAAAATTTTCAAAATTTTCAAAATTTTCA
>OV651831.1:12768108-12789108 GCA_927349885.1 Psylliodes chrysocephalus
TGCATTTAAAAAGTCTACGACTTTAAAATAACTAATTTGTGTGCCTGCACATCTATAAAAAATTACTATATATTACAGATTCTGTAGTTTATTTCCCAGAATCTTACCATTAGATTTGCATCTTAAACCTATAAGATAGTAAGTACCTATGATCGAAATAATGTTTTTTTTTTCACCCTTCTTTCAAAATTTATTTTGTTCCATTTCTCGCCCACTTAAAACACTTTACGAGTTATGATAAAAAAAATAATAAAGAGACGCCAAAAAAATCCTAACAGAGGTAAGTAACATACGAGAAAAGGCACAGACCCGTCATCGTGTTATTTATGTTGAAGGCAATGAGAAATGAAAGGGAAAATAGGGTTTATGTATAAACGTCATAATTTACAGGAGTTGAGAGAAAAAGGCATTGTCGGCTTTCTGAAATGACTTTCAGCTTGGACGGCTTTCCTTAACAGCTTTCACACGGCCCTTATAGTTGCCACATTCACTTCAGCGTTTTACACTGGCGACGAGGAATTTTTTGAAAAGAGTGATCCTGGCATGCGAAAATTGATGATAGATGTTTTGTTTTTTAACATTTTCGGATCTTGCTAAAAATAAACAAGAGTTCTTTTTATTAAAATTGATGTCCTATGCATGAATGGTTCGTTTAACTCTTGGTCGTTTCTGTTTATGGATATCGCTTGTTTGTTTATATTTTTATTTTTTTAGGAATGTCATAAAAACTTCGATATTTGTATTGTTAAAATTTTTACTTTATGGATAATTGTAGATATATGTATTAACTACCAAATCTCAAAACTGGGCGGGTTCTAAATCTAGAAAAATTAATTTTGTATAAAAAAAATTAAAATAATTAAAAATCAGTTAAATTAAAAAAAAAATATTTTGTTTCTCTGCCTTGGCTGTTCTACTCCTGCTCCTGCTGTTGGTTCTTTTCTCTGCCCTGGCTCCTCTGCTTTATTTATACCGTATAATTTTCTCTACTCTCTCCGTTTAATTCTGTCTTGAATATTTAATTTTGTTTAAATAAAATTTCTATTACCTTTCTTTATATGTTTTGTTTATTTTTAACTTCTCAATAACAACTATCTTCACAATTTCTATCAATTTCTAATTTTAACAACATTTCTTTGAAAATAAAATCTGTCTTGACATTTTTTAAATTCCCTTCTGACAAATTAAAAATTTTTTTATGACAATCTATCATCTTAAAAATCAAATAACAACATCCTTGATAATTTCACAATACAAAATATTGACAGGAAATGTATGGGGCTTACGCCAAATATGTTTCTTATTTTCTACAGTAAGTTTTTTCCGTAAACAACTTAAATAATACCAACATACTTCAGTAAAAATTTGTTTTATCAAGAAAACTTTGTACGATCAGTCATATCTAAAAGCAATTCATAAAATATCATTGTTTATCTTCCCAAAGCAATAATTTAACAATTACAATGTTCGCAACAGATATTTTTCGAGTTATTAAATTATAACCGACAAATTACATTTGTATAGTTTACAAAATTTGTTAACATTTTGTGTCGGCCACAAAAATGGTTTATTAGATTTTGCGGTATTTTTGAATATTTTATGTAGTGTTCAATTCAAAATATAACAAATGATCATAATAAAATATGTGTAGACATTTTAGAAATAAAATGAAAGCAATTCGTCGATATATTTTGATATTATTATTCTATAAATGTGTAATGTATTAAACAACGAAATTTATTTATGCGTAAAAACATGAATATTTGAGTTATTTACTGATAAACAAATTTAAACATTTTTGGCATGAAAGAGATGAGAAAATACAAAAATCAGAGTGGATAGAAGAATTTTAAAATTATTTTAATTAAATATTAGACGACTTACATGTAAGGAAGTCCAAAAGATTTATAGAGAAAATAATTTGGGCTTACTTATTTCCTTCGAGCGCCGCCCCTGCCTTAATTCAGAACTAGAATAAATAAATAAATAAATTCGTTAAAACGTCAAACAGATAAGTCTATATTCAATTATCAGATATCGCGAAACTATATACCGACAAAAACGAAACCAACTAAGTATTTCAGCCGTAAACTACGCGCTAGACGGATAGTAGTTTGAAAAGCTAATTTATTTCAGTTTCTGAAGATTAACTTATCGGCACAACTTCATTTAGGTGCGCTTTCTTGAAAACTTATTAGCAAACTCTGAAACATGGGCTATTAAAATTTACAACACAAAATCTCTGGGCGTTGAAGAAAATATATTTATTTGAAAACTTTCAAGTTCTCCTTTCGCGTATTGATCCCTCTTGAAGTACTTTCAAAAGTCCATTACCGAAATTGTAATTCATTTAGGGAAGGAAAGTTTCGACGTAAGAGTCAGAAGAAGATGGCATTTTTATTTTTATAATTGGGTATTACCCAAAATGACTGGCAAAATTAAATTATATTAAGTGTTTTTACAACTCTAAAGTATTATATATGAGTATATTCTAGATGTTCTTGCAATCGGTTGGCGCTCCACACGGTTCTATTTTGAAGCCTCTACTTTTTAATATGTGTGTTAATGATATTAAGGAATCCATTTGGCTTATATGTTTTAAGGAAATTATTTAGATGGTTGAGAAAATTGAAAATTGTGTAATATTGCTTTATTTCTTTAAATCTGTCTTCTAGTTTTGACAATGCAGCACCTATCCAAAATAGCCTTGAAAAGTAAGAAAGGATGGATGTTCTAAAGATAATTGCAAAAACCATTAGGATTCCTTTGATATAAATTATATTCTATACACATTTAATTCAACTCTAGTCACGATGTTAGAAGTTCTTCAAAGATAAATATAAATTATACCGCTCCTAGCCACTCTCTTAATTTGCCGAAATTCCGATTTAAAAAAAAAACAAAAGTAAGTATCATGCGAGGCTCTATTATAATTGCGATTTTCCGTGCTGCTTTAATTAATCCAGTTTATCTTCCGTTAGTTTTTCCAACACGACAAAATGCCACAGTGCCCTACATTAGTACCGAATGATTAACTTTTTTCTTCGGCGTCTACTCGCGCCGTGAAAAAAAGGGAAGTGGGCTTTTTCACGCTCCTGTTTACGCGTTTTTGGCCCACAAGGTCGAGATTAGAGTAGATACTCTCGTGTCAAACAAGAGCAGTGTTGCGTACTATGTCGACGCGATATATCAACGTCAGCAAACACAGTTGAATACACTGAGGGAGATTGAACTTTTACGCTTTATTTATATTTGCATAGAAATTTTTTTGTCTTCGTTGTAACTTGGTGGGATGGAAATTTAGTTTATTCTTAACTTTTTTTGGCACTTTTAAAAAAGAAAAGTGGATAACCTGACTAGATTTAAATGTATAGCTCTCGGAAACCGGAAGTTTTGGGTTTGATGGGGTGCGAATTTAGAAGGGTCACAAGTCAAAAAGAAAAAAGAATTTCCTGTAAGAAATGTAAACATATTGACACAACAGCAGTTAAAATGTTTTAACTACGAAAATGCTGAAATCAGCACTTCGTTAGTTTTCGTTTATAAAAAGGTATATAAATATATCAAGTTAATTTTTGAAAGACATTATTTTAAACGTATATCATGCTGTCAACGCTTCCTGGTGAAATATTAGGCGATTGTAATCCTGATGTTTACTTTGCCTATATCGTCCTGAATTTTTTTCAGAATACCAGTGTCACGATTTTCAAGATGCGTCTTTACTTGTAGAAATAATAGTTTGTGCAACAAGAGTAGATATAGACATGTCCATTGTATAAGTTATTCATTTATTATAGGTGATCTAAATTTTAAAACGTTCCAATATAAAAGTTAAATAAAATAGTTTAAATCAGCTAGGTTCTTTCCAAGAAGCAATACGGTTTTAGATGCGGTAAATCTAGAGAGCACGCAATATGCGATTTGACAAACAGTGTATACAATGCGATAGATGAAACAAAAGCCGCGCTTTGTATATTTATCGACTTGGCCAAGGCATTCGATACTGTTTGTCACAAAACTTTGTTGAATAAACTAAATGATTATGGTCTTAGAGGAAAAATATTTGAATTGATTAAATCATATTTATAAAACCGACTTCAATGTGTTCAGTTGGAGAACACAAAGAGTACATTCAGGAAAATCAAATATGGAGTACCTCTAGGTACTGTATTAGGTCCTCTACTGTTTTCCCTTTACATAAACGGGTTGTTAACTTAACTTAAAGGGTAAGATTATAAATTTTGTCGATGATTCAGTAGTTGTAACTTGGAATGAAGTAAAAACTGTAGTAGAAAGATGATTCCAAACTATAAGTAAGTGGTTCCAGCTAAACACATTGAGAAATAATTTTAATAAAACGAAATTTATGTCATTTGCCTCATATGCCAATAACTTGCCATCTTTCACAACACTTCTTTCATACCTGGCACGAATCAAATAAAATATTTAGGGGTTGTATTGAACCAATATCTAAAATGATTATTACCTCGTTTTAGGTATTTGAAATCTTTTTTAGATATAGAACCTTTAAAAACACTATATTTCTGTCTTGTGCAATCACATTTAAATTATGACTTACTAGGATAGGGGGGAGTCTATGACGCACACATGAGGCACTTAGATATTATTCAAAAATGGTTTTTGAAAATTATACTTAACAAAAACAGAAATTTTTCTAGTGACTTACTTTTCAGTCATCTAGAATATTAGATATAAGACAACTATTTTTTCAGAAAATAGCTATAAATGTTTTTAAAAACAATAACAAAAGTTGGTCATCCATTTAATACTATTTTTTAAATGATCTAGTAATAACTTTAAAATGTTTATAAAAAATATTGCAGTTTTGCCAAGCAATTAATTTTTTTTTTTGAAATGAGGGAATGATGGAAACCCCAAATTAAATTTTCATAATTTAGGTAGGTTTTCAGAGATTTAAAAATTGTTTAATATTCAGACTTCTAAGATACTAAGCTGACGAATAGTGGTGATAGAACTGGTTTATTTTATACAGAGTGTTTTGAAATATGGCTAATTTTAAGTTCAATTTATTTAGTTTTATCAAAAGCATAAAATTCCTTAGAAATTTACTTATACAACGATACCAATATAATACCCAATAATACGTATACAGAGTGTCCCATCAGTGCGTAATTGATCGATAGCTGTTTTATTATTAAAAATAAGAAGACATTTTTTAAAATAAAACCACAAATGAAAAATACTCTAGTATTACTTCACTATTAAAGTTAATAACATTGAACAAAAAAAAAAACTTTTAAAAATCGTAACTCAATAACATCAAAAAGCAATTTATTTAAACAGTTTAAACCTGTCACCATCATTTTCGATTTCCCGATTGATGCCGCCGAACGCGACCGCATTTTACAGTTTTCTGTTTTATTTGTTTCAGGTCCTATGGTATAGAGACACGATGCAACTGGACACAACAGAAAGAAGAATAATGGAGTCGCGCGGTTCCCGGCATACCCTCGTAATTCGTAAAGTGCACAGATCAGATTTTGGAAATTACACTTGCGTGGCAGATAATCAACTGGGGAAAACAAGAAAAAGTGTTCAATTAACCGGTAAGATTTATAGCTGGCAAGGGTAAAATACGACGACCATCGAGAAAACAATTTTCATACAATTTGGCGTGTTTAAAAAAAAGTTCATGTGTGGAATATTGATCGTGTAGTAAATAAACTACAATACGAATAGGTTGAAGTTACTACAGGCATTGTTATTTATTTAAAAGTAAAAAAAAAATGATTATTACTGTAAAGAATTTCATATAACTCCTCCTTTCACAAATTGAGAATATCAGGAATTGATTCTTCGAAGTCTTTGGACTTTCTTCTTTTCTTTTATTAATTTATCTTTTTATTTGTAGATTTTGTTACTTTTTTTTGATGAGGACCTACCTTCAATTATTATTATTTCTCTTCTTTATTTTCATATTAAATAACTAGCAAAGCATGTGATTGTAATTATAATAGTTAATATTGTTTTTGGAATTCATATGATTCGTTCTAATTAATTTTGAAAAATCAAAAATAAATTTTTAACTTCATCAAACTCATTTTTAAAACGTTCAAATTTGTATAATTCTTGTTTAGAATTTTAGAATAGTTTAGCTAAAATTGGAGTATTTAATTTAATAGAAATACTTTTATCTACATTATTTTGAGCTTTCAAGGTAAATAAATATTTCCAAAATATGTTTTTTCAATAATTATATTTCCTTGCTGTAAACTGACAGGTAACTTTTTAAAACAGATTGTCTACTATTAACAGAAAAAACATATCATTTGGTTGTCTGTATTTAAAAGAAATTTCATTATACGAACCTATTAATTTTTTGTTTTTTAAGTCTATATTTAAACTCATTAATTAGGTCAGTAAAGTTAATATCACCATCAAAAAATCGTGAAAAGCATGTACAATGATATTAATTTCGTTCTTACAATTAAATTTTGCGAACTCTACGAAGTCTTTAAGGTTATATTTGCAAAATAAATTGTGTTTGGAAAATATTTTTCTACAATAGATGGTTTTATTATGGATTTTGAACATCCGGTATCAATCAGGAATTTTATTGACGGGTTTTTAATGTCTACATAATAAATAAAAATATATAAAAATAAATAAAAATAAATAAAAATAAATAAAAATAAATAAAAATAAATAAAAATAAATAAAAATAAATAAAAATAAATAAAAATAAATAAAAATAAATAAAAATAAATAAAAATAAATAAAAATAAATAAAAATAAATAAAAATAAATAAAAATAAATAAAAATAAATAAAAATAAATAAAAATAAATAAAAATAAATCAAAATAAATCAAAATAAATTAATAATTATTAATTGTTAGGCAAACCAAATCCTGCCAAATTCAGCAGCGCGTCGAGAGGTTCCTGGAAGGATAGTTACAATATCAGCTGGGCAGTGGAATCGCTGAGTCCAATAGAGGAATACAAGTTACTTTTTAGAAGACTGCCCGAAACAAATTCTGAAGACGGTCATCCGCAACCATTGCATCATCAAAGCCAGAGAAAGTTCGGACCTGGAAAGGTAAGCGAAATAAGACATTTTTTTGTGTAATTTATTCCATTTCTATTCACACATATCCACCTTGTAATTTTTTCGAAACAAACCGAATTGTAATGGAAGTCGGTGGAAGAGTGTCACAGAAATTTACTTGGTAAACTCAGAAAGCCTCGTATTTAAGTAGGTCATAACTCTAGTCTCCTATGCCAGTTTAGAGAAAGATATTAAATTTATTTCCTGGTAGTCATAGAAACGATGTGTAATTATTATGGACGCTAATGGTTCATTAGGATAAAGTGAGATTGAATTTTTAATGACCCAAACAATAATTTTCACTTGGATAGCAACTGGTTAACCATGTTTGGAAATATCTAGCTGGAAACTATTAAATGCGAGTTCTCGTAATATAATGAAACTAATTTCCTATAAAACCTAACACGTTTCGGTATAATTACCTACTTTAATACATCACCGATAGAGTTAATTAAACCGTATGAATATTTAAAAGCGGTAGTGGATGAATTGCAGTTATATTTAGTAGCAGATAAAATGAATTTCGGGATATCTACAGGAAAGCTTTAGTAAATGGATTTTGATATAACCCTGAGTTTAATTAAAATAAGACGTTAGTGTGGAAAGATTCAAATAATAATTAGTCGTGGTTGTAAGTTTTGGATTGACTACTAAAAGTTTACCAAATTTATTTGGTTGATGACCTGACATCATTTCTTGTGTTTTAATAACTCAAATCAGCGATACTTTATCGCGGATTGATGTCGAACGAGACGAAAATTCTTTAATATCGACTTTAGTACCAACGGGATCAAATTTAAAATGATAGCTTTCATTAGAAGCGTCCATAAAGTCAGTCGATACAGAAAATAAATATCGACCATCGAATAGCTTTTAACGCTTTGCTGTAACCCAAGGGCGAATTGAATTACCGTCGAAGAGGGTGGAAATGTAACGGTCCGCGTTCAGAAAAGGTTAGTGATCACGTTTAAGTGGAACATCAGTTGCTTGTCTGGATTAATACCGGGAATTTTTTTTTATCGAGATATGCAATATATTTTATTGGCAGACAGATACAGAATAATAAAACGGAAAACAGTGGATTAATGGGCCTTATAACGGGTATAAAGGAATATAAATGGGATGGAAATTTGGTATTTTTATCATTAATTATTAAAAAATTTAATAATATATCGCTATATCAATTTTACTTTATATACATTCTTAATTGACTATACTTATATTCTCATACATTCTTAGCACTTATATCTACTTAATTTGTTAATGTTTGCCTTATATTAACACTTTTAAGTAAAGTCAATTCATGTGTATTTTTTTTTTTTTTTTTTTTTTTCAAAAATCGTGCAATAATACTTCAGGTCATAGAAACAGGGCTAGGAAACTGGTTTGGGACGTTTTTCGCAAGGAACGATGCTAAATAGGTGTAAAATATATAAAATAAGAGAATCATTACAAATTAGATAAAAAAGCAAAATAGACAACAAATAGTCTAAAAAATTTTTCTATTTTGAATAATCTCGAATTACGGAAAAAATCGTTTTTTAATAGAAATTTTAAGTAATGACGCTAAATAGGTAGCAAAATAATATAAATTCATTATAAATTAAATAAAAAATCAAGATGGACAATTAATATCCCAAAAATCTTTAATATTTCCAAAAAAACGTTGCCTTTATTTCGTCACTATTTCCAAACAGATTTATAAACTTCAAAATTTTAAAAAATATTATTCTGCAAACAACATTGTCAAATTTTAACATGTGTTGAAGTTAGAGAGTGTCAAAGTTGACTTCTTATTTGTTATAAATTTGACGTTGGAGCCTTTATATCGTCACTATTTCCAAACTAATAGATTTATATACTTCAAAATTTCAGAAAATACTTATAAACAGTGTAGAAACATTATTCTGCGAACAACATTGTCAAATTTTAACATATGTTGAAGTTAGAGAGTGTCAAAGATGACTTCTTATTTGTTATAAATTTGACGTTGGAGCCTTTATATCGTCACTATTTCCAAACTAATAGATTTATATACTTCAAATTTTCAGAAAATACTTATAAACAGTGTAGAAACATTATTCTGCAAACAACATTGTCAAATTTTAACATATGTTGTAGAGAGTGTCAAAATTGACTTCTTATTTGTTATAAATTTGACATTACAGCCTTTATTTCGTCATTATTTCCAAACTAATAGATTTATAAACTTCAAAATTTCAGAAAATACTTATAAAAAGTGTAGAAATATTATTCTGCGAACAACATTGTTAAATTTTAACGTGTTGAAGTTAGAGAGTGTCAAAGTTGACTTCTTATTTGTTATAAATTTGACGTTGGAGACTTATTTCGTCACTATTTCCAAACTAATAGATTTATAAACTTCAAAATTTCAGAAAATACTTATAAACAGTGTAGAAACATTATTCTGCAAACATTGTCAAATTTTAACATGTGTTGAAGTTAAAGAGTGTCAAAATTGACTTCTTATTTGTTATAAATTTGACATTACAGCCTTTATTTCGTCACTATTTTCAAACTAATAGATTTATAAACTTCAAAATTTCAGAAAATACTTATAAAAAGTGTAGAAATATTATTCTGCAAACAACATTGTCAAATTTTAACATATGATAATTAGATTAGGTTTATATTTTATATTTATAAAAAAGCTAGTAATATATTTTTTAAGGAAAATAAAACATACGCGGCGGTTGGCTACAGCGTAGGTTACGGTTATGGGAGGCAATTCGTAGACAGACGAACAGATTGGAGGGATGTAATTTTGCCCGCCGCTCCCACTCAATCTCCCGGAGTTCAATCTATGAGCTACGTAATTCGAGGATTAGAATCCGGACAAAATTACGAAGCCAAAGTTCAGGCCAGGAACAAATTCGGATGGAGTCCCATTTCGGAGGCCTTCACGTTTCAAACGACTGATACAGGTCAGTATGAATTTATTAGGATAACCGGAATATCGGGAGAATATTACGGCGTAAACAGTTTTGCGGTTGATAGGTATTAAAGCGGAACGAACTTGTCCGGTGTGTAACAACTTTTGGCCTAGGGATTTATTAAAATTACTCTCAAAAGGTTTCATCCTAAATGTATAATGATTTTCTTTAAAAAAAAGCAAAAAAATAATAAAGAATTCGATTTTGAATAAGCATTATGAAATATTTTGTTTTAAAATGTTTATTTCATCCTAAATATATAACGATGTCCTTAAAAAAAAGCGAAAAATAACAACAGACGATTCTATTTTGATTAAAAATTATGAAAAATGTTATTTTTAAAATTGAAAATGTTTTAAAAATTGAAAAAATATTTTATATTGTTGGTTTCATTCTAAATATATAAACGTTTTCTTTAAATAAAGTTAAAAATTAAAACAACTATTCGATATTTATTAAAAATTATGAAAAATGCTATTTGGAAAATATTTTTTTGCAATAGATGGTTTTATTATGGATTTCGAACTTCCGGTATCAATCAGGAATTTTATGGACGGGTTTTTAATGTCTACATAATAAAAATAAATAAAAATAAATAAAAATAAATAAAAATAAATAAAAATAAATAAAAATAAATAAAA
The DNA here is from genome assembly GCA_927349885.1 of Psylliodes chrysocephalus. Lineage (NCBI taxonomy): Eukaryota > Metazoa > Arthropoda > Insecta > Coleoptera > Chrysomelidae > Psylliodes > Psylliodes chrysocephalus. The sequence continues at coordinate 12,778,792 of OV651831.1, forward strand.
ATAAATAAAAATAAATAAAAATAAATTAAAATAAATTAAAATAAATAAAAATAAATTAAAATAAATTAAAATAAATTAAAATAAATTAAAATAAATTAAAATAAATAAAAATAAATTAAAATAAATTAATAATTATTAATTGTTAGGCAACGACTATTTTGAATACAAATTATAAAAAATGTGGTTTTAAAAATTGAAAAATGTTATAAAAATTAAAAAATGTTTATATTGTTTGTTTCATATAATATAATATATAACGATTTCCTTAAAAAAAGAACAGAAATAAAATATTCGATTTTGAATAAAAATTATGAAAAAAGTGGTTTTAAAAATTAAAAAATGTTTTAAAAAAATTGAAAAATGTTTTAAAAATTGAAAAAATGTTTTCTAATGATGGTTTCATTACAAATATATAACGATTTCCTTAAAAAATGCTAAAAATAAAAGTAATTATTCTAATTTGGTTAAAAATTATGTAGAAAGTTGTTTTAGAAATTAAAAAATGTTTTAAAAATTGAAAAATATTCCATATTGTTGGTTTCATCCTAAATATTTAACAATTTCCTTAAAAAAATGTCAAAAATAAAAGTAATTATTCGATTTTGCTTAAAAATTATGAAATATGTTGTTTTAAAAATTGAAAAATGTTTTATATTGTTATACAATCTTTTTAATTATTGTTAAATTGTCCATAATTTTATTCTAAGCATAATACGTTTAGTTTATTGATAATACATTGTCTTATAAGTGAATCCTTATGAATTGCTTATTTATAAAAAAAGTATCACGTCTTTCTTTATGAGATGAGTCATAATATTTCACGATCTGTCAAATTAGCAACTGTAAAACGTAAATTTTATTATCTAGTGCTACATATGTCGTATTGTTCATAATATTCTTCATAATCATCTTTATATACTTATACTCTTATACTCATACTCTATACTCATTTATTATACTCTTTTACTTCTATAATCTTATACTATTATATTATATACTCATATTTTATACTATTATACTCTTATACTCTTATACTCTTATGCTTTTATGCTCTTATACTTTTATGCTCTTATACTCTTATACTCCACTCTTCAAATCCTTAACACTCTTAATACTCCTCATATGCTTCATACTTTTCATACTCTTCATACTCTTTATACTCTTTATACTCTTTATACTCTTTATACTCTTTATACTCTTTATACTCTTTATACTCTTTATACTCTTTATACTCTTTATACTCTTTATACTCTTTATACTCTTTATACTCTTTATACTCTTTATACTCTTTATACTCTTTATACTCTTTATACTCTTTATACTCTTTATACTCTTTATACTCTTTATACTCTTCATACTCTTCATACTCTTCATACTCTTTATACTCTTCATACTCTTCATACTCTTCATACTCTTCATACTCTTCATACTCTTCATACTCTTCATACTCTTCATACTCTTCATACTCTTCATACTCTTCATACTCTTCATACTCTTCATACTCTTCATACTCTTCATACTCTTCATACTCTTCATACTCTTCATACTCTTCATACTCTTCATACTCTTCATACTCTTCATACTCTTCATACTCTTCATACTCTTCATACTCTTCATACTCTTCATACTCTTCATACTCTTCATACTCTTCATACTCTTCATACTCTTCATACTCTTCATACTCTTCATACTCTTCATACTCTTCATACTCTTCATACTCTTCATACTCTTCATACTCTTCATACTCTTCATACTCTTCATACTCTTCATACTCTTCATACTCTTCATACTCTTCATACTCTTCATACTCTTCATACTCTTCATACTCTTCATACTCTTCATACTCTTCATACTCTTCATACTCTTATACTACTCTTAATACTCTTAATACTCTTAATACTCTTAATACTCTTCATACTCTTCATACTTTTCATATACTTCATAGTTTGATAATAATGAAAATTAATCTTTAATAATCGATCTTTCTCTTCTTCAGACATGTCTTATCCAGACCGACCGCAATCTCCAAAACATGTATACAATGGTAAGTATATATTTTTGATGCTTACTTAAATAATTGTACTAGCCAAACAAATATTTTATAATTAAGTAGATATTAAAAAAACACAATTATAGATCATGGTTAAGTAAGAATTGCTTATCCTGAGGGAGGGGAGAATGTGTATCGATTAGAGTTGTAATCTAATGTCTTCAAATTTGCCAATTCTATTATCATAGCTACTATATTTTACACATCTCTAGATGTCACTTTAATAAAAGCCCTTCACGCTTCAATATATCTCTCAATATTTTTACGAGAAATGCCATACGTCAAACAACACTCGATTTTTAAGGATTTTAATTTTCACTGGCTTTAAAAATTCTCATGAAAATCTTGAGATAATTCACTTTCTCTCTAATTTGAAAATATTCCCCCAGATGTGAATCGGTTCGAGTTCTTCACGTTGAGTTTTGGACTGAATCGGTGGACTGTACATTTTAAATTTCACAAAAATCGTAGCGTCAAGTAAAACGACAATCATCATGCTATGTAGGAAAAAGTGAATTGCATGCTTCGTCTTGAAGATAAGAAAGAACATTTTATTTTTGATATTCTCTATTCCTGTATAAAATAAAGAGTAAAAGAGTCGATCTAAGAAAATGAGAAATTCTAATTTATTTAAAAGGATTCTTCATTTCAAGTAATGCATTTTATCTTGCGTTTACGTAAGATATAAGTGTAGAATTTTTAATTGATTTCGGTATATCGTTCTTTTAGAATAAGAGGGTTACATCTCGAAAACAATAATTTTACAAAAGAGCAAATTTAAATAATTTGGTAAGCCTAAAAACTAGTGGTGCTGTCAAGCTAACTTAATCTCTTTTTTCCTATAAAACATGAGATAATTTTAAAAAGATTCTCGTTGAAATCTCAAAATTGAAGTTTTTTGAGATGTAACCCTTTTTTTTCCAAATAAACTATTTTAGCTACATTTCTTTCTGTTAACTAACTAACTATATTCACGTATTTTGTCGGGACGCATATTGAGGTAGTTTCGTTTTACTACCACATGTTTGGTAAACACCCAGGAATCCGTTAAATAAATATTTGCATAAACGGAAATTTCGCTGTAACCTGAAAATGAAGTACACGGTCTTGGATATCCAAATAGAACCGAATAACCCTTCAACTCTATCACAATATCATGTAGGTAGTTTTAAATACACGGTCATTGAAATCTGTAGGTCGGAATTATCAAACTTTTCGATAGGCAAACCGAATTTATTAAATATTTAATAAAAGTGCGTTGGCGGGCCACACATTAAAATGACATTGACATGAAATTGATATGACTTTCATATGACATACGACATTAATTTGACATTGATATGACTTTCATACTATATTGATATGTGATGATATAACATTGATATGACTTTCTATGATGTTAATATGACATGAATATAATAATAATAATAATAATAATAACAATAAATTTATTGTTTATAAGATCAAAATACATGATATGGGACAAGTTGAAAGAAAAATATTATATAAATATTAAAAATACTGCAATATAGTTACATTAAAAATATAAATAAAATTGTGAACAATCAAAACGTGAAATCTAAATATTTTTTGACAGAATAAAAACAGTTATCCATCAATAGCTTCTCTAATTTACTTCTATATATTTTCAAATTTTACATTATTCAGAAGTTTCGTAAAATGCAGAGTTATGAGATGGTATCAGCGTTGTTAGAATATATTTTTGTAATATACCAGATTTGTATAGAAAACGTACTAAATTACATAAAAATGTACTAGATTCTATAAAATTACCAGATTTTTCTAATTGTAAAGCGTGGTCATTAAAGAACAAAAAAAAAGGTTTATAGACATTCAAAAACACAACAATTTTAAACAATATTTTATCTCTCGACAAATTTCTGACACCATTTTATCTCTCGAGCAATTTTTGAAAAAGATTTTAATAACTTGTAATACTATTTTATCTGTCGAACAGTTTTTAAACCTTCTTTATCTCTTAAACTATTTTTAAACACTATTTTATCTCTCGATAAATTTCTAACAGTTTTCTATCTCTTGAGCAATTTTTAACAATTTTTTTCCCTCTAGCAATGTACAATTTTTGAAGAATATTTGATCTCGTGTAATTTTTGAGCAAAATTTTAATAATTTCCAGCACTATTTTATCTCTCGAGTAATTTTTATTATCATTTTTTATCTTTATAGCAATTTTTAAACAATGTTTTATCTGTCGAGAAATGTTTAACAGTATTTTTTAATTCTCAAGTAATTTTTGAACAAGATTTTAACAATAATTTATTTAATTATTTAAATTATTTAAACATTCTTAGATATCTTTTTAAACAATATTTTATCCTTCGGTAAATTTCTAACATTATTCTATATCTCGAGCAATTCATTACAATATTTTAACTCTCGATAAATTTGTAACAATGTTTTATGTCTCGAGCAATTTTTAACAACTTTTTTTTATCTCTCGAGCAATCTTTGTACAATATTTTATCTCTCGAGCAATTTCTAATAGTATTTTATCGTTCGAGGAATTTTTAAACAATGTTTTATCTCTCGAGAAATTTCTAACAATATCTCTCAAGTCAATTTTAAACAATATTTTATTTCTCAACACTATTTTATCCCTCGAGCAATTTTTGAACAATATTTTACCCCTCAAGCAATTTCTAATACTATTTTATCCTTCGACCAATTTCTAACACCCCTTTTTTACCTCTCAAGCTGTTTGTGAATAATATTTGATCTCTCGTGCAATTTTTGAGCAAAATTTTAACAATTTCTAACCCTATTTTATCTCTTGATCAATTTTTATCTCTTTAGCTAACTGCACAATATTTTAAGTCTCAACAAACTTATTACAATATTTTAACTCTCGATAAATTCATAACAATGTTTTATGTCTCGAGCAATTTTTAACATCTTTTTTTAACTCTCGAGCAATGTTTGTATCATATTTTATCTCTCGAGCATGAGAAAATTTCATCTCTGTACCAACAATCTCACACTGTAACGAAACTGACATTTCCTTTATAATAGAATTTTCTTTCAATACTTATACTTAAACTGGATTTATACATAATTAGTACACCTCCATTGATATGTCATAATATGTCATTAAAATAACATTGACATTGATATTACTTTCATAAAATACAGGGAATATTCTTATAACTGTAAAAAATTAATGATAAATTTAAATATTATGAATTCTAAGGTGATGTAAATCTAACTTTAATCATAAATGTTTAGTATGATGAGTAAATTTTAATTAATATGAATAACTTTAATTTTTTTGCATATTTTATATATCTCTAATAAATTGTTTTTCCCAAATGATTAAAAAATGATATTCAGTATTTCCCTGATAGTTTAGCAATTTTCGAGTTATGGAAAGAAAATATTTTTGGTTTGAAACTTGAGAGCTATAACTTTTATTCTAATAAATTTTATATAGACCTATTTTTAACACCAAAATATCTTGTTCTGTTGATATAAATTTCTACTTTTCTACCAACCATCATTTTGTCAATTCATAATTAAATAGCAAATAACGTGTTAAATGTTTCATTATTAAAAAAAATGTTTTGCTGTATTTCGTAAAACCTCGCTATTTTTAAAGCACCTGTCCACACTACTCGTATGTTTCTAATGCAATATGGCATTGACATTTTCCATCACGGAATTATTAATGGCAACCAGTCTGTGATTAATTATCGCAAATATATATCACTTTAACATCGTTATTTGAGAAGTTAATATTTCCCAACGGTATATGTTAAGCCTTTTCACTTAATCATATTTAATTACCTTTTAAATGGTTTTCCTGGGAGATATATCGGGATTGTTATTTAAATTTTAAACCGAAAATATATTTTTCTGTTTTTTTAATCACTAGTTCCATATCTATAAAAAGAGTTTAAACATATATCCGAGTCTCGTTTGAAAATTGATTATTTTTTTATTTATACATTATTTTTTATTTATATATAGACTTTTTCGGACATAATGGACCATTAAAATCCATTAAAATTCATTAAAATTCATTAAAATTCATTAAAATTCATTAAAATTCATTAAAATTCATTAAAATTCATTAAAATTCATTAAAATTCATTAAAATTCATTAAAATTCATTAAAATTCATTAAAATTCATTAAAATTCATTAAAATTCATTAAAATTCATTAAAATTCATTATACTTCATTAAACTTCATTAAACTTCATTAAACTTCATTAAAATTCATTAAACTTCATTAAAATTCATTAAAATCTATTAAAATTCATTAAAATTCTTTAAAATCCATTAAAATCCATTAAAAGCCATTAAAAATCTATTAAAATTCATTAAAATAAGAATAATAAAATGGATATCATTTAACTAACACCCAATAGACAAATGCTGCATCATCCTTTTAGATATCTACCACCATTCCTTCCACCCCATTCTTTGAGACCCGATCCTTGAATCTTCGTACTTATATAGAAGTAAATTTTCAAAAAAAAACTAATATTGAATATATTTCTTGATAAAAATATTAAAATGTACGTTTCACCGTCCTTTATAATAGATTTTCGAAATGTTCACCCTGATGAAATAATATTATTGAAACCAAATTAGCATATTATTAAGCAACTTTCGAAGATACGCAAAGGGATGTGCGTGGCTGAATATGTTACATCAAGTTAGTTAACATAAACTCTACACACATAGCCAAAAGGAAAACTATTCTACCGGAAATAATATTAATTTCCTGACTTAGGAATCTTCCAGGTGCGTAAGAAAGATCATTAATTCGAACAACTGAGATTATACAAGATGTTTTTGTTGTCTGATTGTATTTTGATGTTTATCTTTGAAGGAGGAATTAATGGCGTATAAATTTCTTTTCATTTCAAAATAATTTTTACACAAAATGTATTTAAGAAAATAGAAAAGTAATGAAACACAATTATTGATATAATAATACAATAAATTGGATGAATTCGTATTAATGTAGGATTTTTTTATTCATTTTATTTAAACTCTATTACTAGGAAAGTTTTACAACCATTTATATAGAGAAGAAACGTAACCGGCCCAACTACGGTGCCTTGTGGAACACCTACTTTTAGATATTCTTGTTCGATAATACATTATTATTGAATTAGGATAAGATGTTTTTTTTTATATATATAAATTAGACAAATCAAAAAATATGCCACTTGTTCCCATATTTTCCAAAATACTAATAAATTCTGACAATTTGTCGTATTGAATCTCTTTAAATAATATTCTAAAACTAAACTAATTGTTACTTAATAACTTATGTTTTAAAATAAATAAATACTTGTACGTAAAATTTGTTAAAATTTATTATTAGACATTAAAATTTATCAATTCTTGAAATTTATTAAAACCTATTAAAACCTATTAAAACCTATTAAAATCATTTATTAAAATCTATTCAAATCTATTCAAATCTATTCAAATCTATTCAAATCTATTCAAATCTATTAAAATCTATTAAAATCTATTCAAATCTATTCAAATCTATTCAAATCTATTCAAATCTATTCAAATCTGTTAAAATCTATTCAAATCTATTCAAATCTCTTAATATCTATTAAAATCCATTAACATCCATTAAAATTCTTTAAAATCATTAAAATCCTTTAAAATCTATTAAAATCCATTAAAATCTATCGAAATCTATTGAAATCTACTGAAATCTATCGAAATCTATTAAAATCTATCAAAATCTATCGAAACCTATTAAAATCTTTTAAAATCATCTTTTAAAATCTATTAAATTCTATAAAAATCTATCAAAATCAAGTACTATAAGAATTTATATCATTAAACGAACGTACAATAGGCAAATGCTGAATCATCTTCTTAGATACCTAACACCATTCTTTTACTTTATCCTTTTAGATCCGATTCTTTAGTCCTCTAATGTGGCTAAAGACAACCCTATAGTGGTCCCCTTCCAACTGAGAAAATTAAATACATAACCTTTATATTTTTACCTTTTTGCCATTAAACGTAAAAAGGAAAAAATTAACTCGGCCTTAAACTCTATTCAATAGGTCTATAGATAGAATGTGAAAAAAACTCCTGTTAACATTTTTTTTTTAATACTTTTTCAACAAATTTCGCCAATTATGTAATTACCGAAAATGGTCTTTTTCCCCTTTAATTAAATTAATTAAAGCAGTTTTAAAATGGTCGGGAAAAATAACAGTCTGAAAAATTTTATTAATTAGATATACTGTCAGTTTTTTTAATCAAAACTTAACTTTTCATTTGACAATAATTATATTTTTCAGAAATAAAATATCCAACGAATCAAATATTTGTGTAGAATGAAGTAAAAAATAAACTGGTTATGTTTTATTGTAGAGGATACTAAACAATCATGAATGTAATAAAAAAGAAAACAAGTATTAATAATACTTTAAATTTTCTAATCAAACATAAACCCTGCAGAATATTTCACTTAATTTTATATCTAAACAATGTCAAGGTTGTCATAAAACGTAACACAATTTTACTGCTAATAAAGTCGAACGATTGTCCCTAAAACTTTATGAAACATCACGAAATGTAATATCAAGATAGATTCGAGACATCTGAGACTATAACTTCGACACGGTATTTAATTTTATGAATGCAATAAGCTAAAACGATGTTAGAATATTTTGTTAAACTTAATGATTATAAAGACACCTAATAAGAGAATTTTACAGGAATGCTTTAATAATTATAATTAAATGCGAATAAATGGTGAAAAAGATGTAGATTTAAAAGTGATCCATTAAAACTTATTAATTACTATAAGAATAATAAAATGGATACCATTAAACTAACACGCAATAAACAAAATCCATTGAAATCTGTTAAAATCCATTAAAATCGATTAAAATCCTTTAAAATTCATTAAAATCCTTTAAAATCCATTAAAAACCATTAAAATCCATTAAAATTCTTTAAAATCCATTAAACTCCTTTAAAATCCATTAAAATCTATTAAAATTCTTTAAAATCGATTAAATCCATTAAAATTCATTAAAATCCATTAAAATACATTAAACTCTATTATGTAAAACATCATAAATTATTTGTTGATAGTCTAATTTTTGATAATTTCTAATTACTTCATTTATATTTGATTAATTATTATTTATCTACGGTGTCAAACGATTTAATTCTAATTTTATTAAGATAATCGCTAATATTAATTCTTTCTTTTGACTTGTGTAAATAAAAGTATTGTGTTATATTTTCAACACAAATGTCTTTCGAATATATACCTATATTTCAAACATTTTACTACTTTTTTAAATCTTTTTGTATTAATTTATATAATTTTTATTACAGAACACGATATGCACCATGAAATCCTGGGCATCACACTCAACACAGCAACAAATCTCTCATCTTCATGTGGAATCATCTCTCCGGTCGTAATAGTATATATTGTATTATCTAAATGTATTTCTTAAGCTGTGTATGTGCTCTTAGATATATTTCAGAAGTATATATATTTTCCATATGAGATAAACAAATTCACTGATAGGATGCACACACCAAAACTTATTACGTTACTCACATTTATATAAGCGTAACAATTAAATTTATGTGAATATGATGCTGCTATAAATTCGGAGCTATGTGCACTTATTTACTTATAGTATAGATATATGAAAAAAGTTATTTTGGTCTTTTGTACATCTTGGATATTTATTTGTTTTTGCTCGAAAAGAAATTCTAAAAACGAAGCTATAACTTCTATAAAAAAAATATGTTATAGGTAATTAGTAATGTTGGATTTTAATTTTTTTTTTCTCTATTTTCAGAAACAAAAATATATTAAAAACCTTCGGGACAAATCTCAAATAAATAACTATCAATATTTAAAAATCTCATGGGGTCCTTTTACATTGCAAAATTTTTCTAATTAAATGTTTTAAATATAAATAAATATATTTTTTTGAGTTGGAAACATCTTTCAGAAATAGAGCTCAAATTTAATTAACTATAACATATTTATTTATATAAAAATAAAATATTTAACAGAACTATTTTTAATTATGATCGCAATTTCCCAATTTGCATTTTTAATCTGTGTTACTAGTGTAGGTAATTAAAAAATTCAACTTATACGTTTACTACAAGCAATTTTGAGTGTTATATTTTAAAAATAGATAGAACTATATGTGTTATAATATATTAGAATGTATTATTTAAATCATACTGAATTATTGGAACA